>JAYGGG010000967.1:0-61128 GCA_036346245.1 Bonia amplexicaulis | reverse complement strand
TACATTCGTCCGTCTCTCTTCCACTCATTAAAAACTATGCCAGCATGTGTGCCACAACATGCTCCGTTCCTTGTTCCCTTGAATTTGCATATCTTTATCATGGTTTTGTAGTATCATATTATTACCGAGTTCTAATGATTCGATTATAGTCATTAAATATGTGCTATCCATATGGTATTTGTTTTTTCGTTGCAATACACGGGCACATGTCTAGTACTATTAAACCGATAAAAAAACGGAGTCATCATATTCGCTCCTAAGGACTAGAACCTACCGTATTAATTGGAGAAATAAAAGATAAAAATCTACACCGTCGATTTTGGTGGGCCAAGAGATTCTATTTTCTAAAAGTAAAATGATATTCTCTATCTATTATATTACTACAATGATAGAAACAAACCACCACATTCACTCCCAAGAGCTAGAAACTACCGTATTAATCGGAGAAAAGATAGAAAGATCTACACTATCGATTTTGATAGACCCATATTATAGTGTTATAGATTATAAATGGGGCATTTGAGGATTTGCCCACTCCAGATAGATGCAGTTGAGAATTTGCCCTCGATATGTCATAGGCAGGTGGGTCCCAGGGCCATATTCATATATCAGTGTTGCCCTCAATTATCCCATTATAAATATAGATACGAGAGCAGTTACAGCTGTATAGCGAATACAACTATATTTTTATCATAAGCATTAAAGTTGTATAAGAAGTACAACTCTATATTTGATATAAATATATGCATTATAGTATTAAGCCACACAACTACGTGGGAAATTTAGGTAGTTATACATATAACACCAAGGATAAATGATCAATCGGCTAAGATACTCATTAGGCAACCTATGCTGCCCTTCAGTTGGGTGTAAATTGTGCAATACCTTCATAGTAAAAAGCTACATAGGAGAAAGGTTGGAGTTTAACACAGTAACACCCATGCTTGATTTCCATGTAAACAAGAATTCGACTCTTTGAGGCAATTAACCTCCTCCGTTGCGAAGTGTGTATCGCCCTCTCTACAGTTTCTTCTTCTCAGTTATCAAATGGCATTCTAGTTTTTAAAGTAAAATGATATTCTCTATCAATTATCTCTTGCTACTTAAAATATAAATTTGTGGTAGTCTGTTCTCCCCACAACCTCCCACTATTACTTAAAAGAGAAAGTTGAATAGTACGTTTGTCCGTCTCTCTCCCTCTTCTAAAAACTATACCAACATGTGGGCCACGACACGCTCCATTCTCTAATCCTCTAATTTTGCATATTTTCGCTATGGTTTTGAAGTATCATATTATTACTGAGTTTACCAATGATTAGACTATAGTCATAAAGATGTGATATCTATATAGTATTTATTTTTCGTTGCAACGCACTGACACATGACTAATATTATTAAAACGATAGAAAAAGAAGTCATCATATTCGCTCCTACGGAGTAAAAGAACAACAATCTATATATATTTGGTATAAATATATGTGGCCTGTTCTTTTTGGCTGCGGCTTTTGGTTTTTGGCTGAAAATTTTGAATTTTGGCTGTTTGCGATAGAGATTGTGAAGAGAGAGATACTCGCTTGCGATTTTAGTTGATACAAATGTTAAACTTTTAACGTGTATTACAATTAACTTGTAGACCCCGTCTTGAGAAAATACTCCATTTAAAAGTTAGGTGCTGTAGCAAAAGCCAAAAGTCGCTTTTAGAAGCCGTAAAGAACATGCCCGTATTATAATATTAAGCCACAGCTTCGCAGGAAATCCAGGTAGTTACATATATAGCACCAAGGATAAATGATCAATTGGCTAAGATATTCATTAAGCAACCTATGCTGCCCTTTAGTTGGGTGTAAATTGTGTAATACCTTCATAGGAAAAAGGTTGGAATTTAACACAGTAACACCCATGCTTGATTTCCATGTAAACAAGAATTCGACACTTGAGGCAACCTCCTCCGTTGCGGAGCGTGCATCAAACCTCTCTCTCTCTCTACAGTTTCTTCTTCTTCTCAGGTCAGATCCAGTCCCCTCCCCACTCCTCTCCGGCTCACCACCGGCATTGAAGGGTGAGGGACCCTCCCTTGTATATTAGTAGCAGTAGCTAGGTTTACCTCCCTTTCCGTTGCGGATTTACCCGTAGTGGAGCATGTCTCGCGTAAATCGCCTCCATCGGAGCTCTGACGAGTCGTTGCCGGTACCTTCAAAGGTAAGAGCTTTTCGTTCATCGGCTCCAGAGCTCTCCTGTACCCAGGAGCGGAGCCAGGAATTAGATATGGAGGGATAATATAGATAACAAGTAGAGTAGAACCAATGAACCATACCGGATTTACCGATCTAATAGTCACATATCAGAGTAATATATTTCGCAAATTACAATGTAAAGAAAATTACATCTCTATTAACTTAATCTTAGCTCTACGACTACCAGAAAGATCATAAGCCTTAATAATATCATCATTACTAATCTTTGTGACCAATTCCTTTTTAATATAAATTACTAAACAATCTCGTAGAAATACATCTCTCATTGTACTTCGAAGTCACGTCTTTGCAAGTTTTATAGCCGAAAAATATCTATCGGTGGTTGCAGTTGAAACCGGAAGAGTTAAGACTAGTCTTAGCAACCTGTCCACCATAGGATAAGATGAATCTTTACCAGTCTTAATTAGTCCACTTATTAGATCAGCAAGTGATGGTAATGCACTTAGGTCTGGATGGTTGCATACATCAAGTTGAAAATGTGACAATTGACACTCCAATTGAACTCTTTCTTGACTTGAGAAATCAGCATGAATCCTTTGGGAGGATAATAGTTTTTGGATGGTCAGGGATAATATTTTTTCACTTCACTTTGGGAGGATAATATTATTGACTTGAGAAATCAGCAGGATCATTAGGTGAAATATACTTTGTATTTTTTTAGAGGGGTCAAATCACTAATTAAATATATGTAATTAACTATATAATGAATATTTAGCAGAAGATTAAGGGGTGCCAGACCCCTCACAGCCCGCCACTGCCTTTACCCCTCTTCCTTCTCTCCGGATTGGATCTAGATCCCCTTGATCGGTTGCTCATCTTCACCATCAACCACCAAAGAGCGCCATCATGGTTGAAGGCACCAAACCAGATGTCCATGGTGGTACAGGGTGTCGCCTCAGGCTAGTAGTCGGTGAATTCTTGTGCCATCGCCGTAGGCTTAAAGCCTCCCACCGCCGTTGATCGCCAACAGTTACACCGCAGTCAATGGATCCATGTTCTACCGACGTGGACTCAATGCTTCGCTAACGAGGCGGCCTTCAGTTCTAGGTTTCCAGCTTCTTCGCTAACTAACTAGACCCTAGGCCGGTCTGATCATGCTACCATAAAAAGTATAAATCAAATATAAATTTATAAAAAACAAACTTAATAAAAAAATCAGATACAAATAATATTAAATACTTATCACTCTAATTTGACTAAGGCCACGTAGTGTTATAAAATCACATTCAGAGGTAGCAGTAAACAGTTAATACTACAACGACAGGCGAGCGCTGGGCCAAACAAACAAACAAAAAACAAAACAAGTCCTTGGAAATGGTGAAAAGCAAAGGCGAGGGGCAACGCAGATTGCACCGGTGTACTATACCAGCAGTACACAGGGACATGTCAGTACACTGCTACATAGATAGCAGAGTTTTGTCTTGCCTCTGCTGGCTAGCCGATCTTTCCTTTTCTTTCTAGAGATTCGAGTTGGATTACGAGCTTGATTTGTTACACTATCGCCCACTTCAAACAGCTATAGCTTTAGTTAAAACATGTTAACTTGTTAGTGTGTGTTTTTATTTTTTTATTATTTATAAAGATATAATGCTATTTTTATTATTTTATTTTTCTTTAATTACAGATCTCGTAGAAATACTAACGACTGCTACAATGTCATTATAATCAAAAGCCACAACATATTGGTACAATACCTATGTTATGTACGAGCATGTCTGTCTATCTGAGGATCTGTCTGCTCCCTAGCTAGCTATATATGTCTCTATTTTGAGGATCTGTCTGCTCCCTATCTAGATATATGTCTCTATTTTGTAGAGTATGATTGGTGGTTTTGGGCTGTAGTTCATAATATTTGTTTGTGCTTTTTAAGATAGTAGCAAATGATAGAGACGCTGACAAAGATGTCACATGATTTTGGGCTCTCCTAGCCGTTTGAGAATTCTGCTTGAAAAAATCGACTGTTTATTTTAACTTTTGAAGAAACTAAAAGTCTAAAACAACAGGCTATCCCTCGCCCTGACCAATGTACGCATGGGAAGATCGATCTACAAGAGTAACTAGGCAGTTAGCAGTAGTAGCTGTAAATTGACCAGTGATCGTTAACCTTTGCAGAATGATTAATCCTTTCAACCTGCTCAACATACAAGTATACAATACACACACACAGATACAGGAGCGTAAGGCATGCGACTGCCAGCAGCAATCAATTAACTATTGTATCGAGCAAGAAACAAATTGTTTTCTTCAAAAAAAGAAAATGACAATGTATATAGCTAGCGGAGTAGTACATGATACTTCACTTGCATGTGTAGTACTCCTATCTACGTTGATTTCGATGTATAGATATACGCCCCCACGTGATACGTACAGTGCTCCTTTTTCTTTTCCCAACACCACATGAATCATGCATGGTGTATATATATATATATATATATATATATATATATATATATATATATATATATATGTGTGTGTGTGTGTGTGTGTGTGTGTGTGTAATATATTACTCCTCGAATTAATAGGGTTCTATGCATGTCTGAGCCTATTCGCTTTCAGCTCAGAACGTGATGTGCATGAGTTCGGTTGTATATTTGACTCGGAAAAAATTACTACAACGTAGCATCCAACATATGACACCGCCCTAGAACGAGGACACGTGGCAAACAAGCCAACATAGCATGGAACATATGACACCGCTTGGTTGGGCTGAAATAAGCTGATTTATGATTAAAATTATATTGTAGCTGATGATAACTTATTTGACGTAACTAAATTTAAAAAAATAGAAAAAACACTGTGATAATGCAAACGTATACGAAAAAAAAGAACCTACAAAAACTCAGAAAAAGCTAAAAAGCAAAAAAAAGATGAAATTTAAGAATAATTAAAAATAAGTTAGAAGTCAAAAGGTTAAAGCCAAAATAAGCGGAAAGAACCCCAGCCTCTTAACTCCCACCTTGCTCAGGTTACCTTGAGCAATTGTTCATATTGCTTTTACAAAATTTCCATATTACAAAAGTTACCTAGGATGAACTCTGGTAGAATGTGTGGATGTACATCCCACCATCCAGGTTAGATTTATGTGATTATTTCTTCTTAATTACATCGAAACCTAGTTCCTCGTAGCGAGGTATCCGTAATTATTTTTTACTACGTAGTCAGCATATATATATTGCCCAATAATACAATGTAAACATTGTTTGATTCCAATTTCAAAGCACAATTAATACCGTTAATTAGACCCTTGTGCAAATTCCACTCAATAATTGAGCCTAGCTAAGCTCAGTCTCCGGTCCACCAACCATATTCGAGTCATTCTTTAGGCTGAATTTGGGTGAATTTTTCTGCTTTATTACGAAGACATGTAGTTCGTTGTCCACCCACCTCATCGAGAACACTATCTATAAATCTTGGAACTCGATCATCCAGAAATTATTGGTTTGGCTTAATTAGGTGCCGCTCGGTTAGGTTAAAATAAACTGACTTATAGCTAAAATTACATTATAGCTGATGGTGACTTATTTGACGTAACTAATTTAAAAAAATTAAAATAGAAAGAACTTGTTAGCCCATCACGAATAACACAAAACAAATACGGGAAAAAGAACCAGCAAAAAGCTCAAAAAAGCTAAAAAGTAAAAAAATAAAATTTAAAATAATAAAAAATAAGTTAGAAGCCAAAAGCCCCCGAGATAAGTGGAAATTTAATTTGTTGCATCTTCACGTTAACGTTCAAATGAGCTAGTTTTGCTTTCAGATTCGTGCGCAATTTGATTGTCCTCCTCGATCGATCACCCAAAAATCTAGCGCGCGTGACAAGGTGGCTCTCGACCGAACCGTGGTTGCCATCGTTGTTGTCTCTAGCTTAATCAGCAGCCCATCAAATCCTACAGAAGCATCCATATATATATATAGCAACGACACTCATAACAACTGCTCCTCCGGCCGTCGTCGCCGTCGGCGGGCACCACCGTCAGTCAGCATCGATGGCAACCGGCGGTGGTGTGGAGCTCTAGGTCCAGGGGTGCATGAAATGGAACCATGCACGGCTCCTGTATTAATTGTTTCACGTAAAATCTCTGCAAAATTTATGTGTTCCAATGATGTCTTAACTTTGGTGGCTTGGCCTACAGTTACACGTGCAACTATAAAGATTGTATTTAGGTAGTGCTCGAAAGGCATATAAGCTCGAGCTTCTGTTTTTTTTTCATTGTAGCGGTTGAATATGGACTATAGATACTATTAGCTTTTTCTATGTAATTAAATTCTAAAAAATTTAAAGGTATATCATCACGAACAAGGTGAACGAATAACAAGAAAAAAAGGAAAAGAAAAAAACAAAAAAAACCCAAGAAAGACTAAGGGCTGTTGTTTGTTTGACACAGCAACCGCAGCTACTCCTAGAATCTGCACTCAAACAAACATCAGATTTTCATCCAGATTCTAAGTAGCCGTGCTACGAATCCGAAAAATGAACTAAGTAGCCGTGTCGGGTTATCCAGCTTCTCCAGTTCTCGACTATTTGGATACTCACCACCGCTTTTGAATCTACAATTTGAAACAAACAGGCCCTAAATTACGAAGTTAGAAGTGAATTTGAAATCGTTTGGAGCGGGCCTAGTTCTCCAGCTGCACGTGTTAGTTCTTGTGTTGTTGCTTTCGGATGGAAATTAATTGGAGACCCCATCCATCCATACATGGCCCCTGGCCTCCTGTGGCAACTACAGCTAAACATACACAATCATGGTGCCGAATAGCAGAAGCTGGTAGCTAGCTAGTACGTACCACACTACCACTGCAATCCAAAGCAGCTCGCTCATAAGAGAAAGTTAGCAGCACGCATGGAATTCTCATTCATGATGCACTGCGTTCCCTTGGGAATGTTATCATTGCCATGGTTGGGTCCATCCAGCTAATAATTTCCTATGCCGATGCATCGATTCCACCTACTACACCTAGCCAGCTAATTAATCCATTCTGTTCTCCTCCTAGCTTGCACCAAGCGTGCACCCGTATATTCTTTTTAGGCTACAACTTATAACATATGGTGAGCGTAATTTATGGTTTTTAGATCTAGTACGAGTGCTCTTGCGAATGAATCAAGAGCCGATAAAGCGTTTCTAAAAGATCATCTCAATCCTCGGCAAGCTGCATGCTTAAATGTTTTATTACCCAATAATAGTAGGGAAAATTGAAGGATAGCTTTAGACTTGCAATAATCTGGCTGTTTAAAAATGTAGTAAATTTGATTGAAGTGTGAAAAATACTGCATATAAACGTTATAGCTAGGCTGTAAACCCTTGGTGGAGGAAGGCTGCAGAAGATGCAGTCAAATTTTGTTTGTCCGGTGAGAGCTTGGAAATTACAGCTAGTTGTGGGATGTGCAACAAGAGTCCAAGATGGGGAAGGGGAAAGCGAAAGAGGCTAGAAAGGAAAAGGAAAAGCTGTTGGGTTCTTTTTTGTTTTCATTTTTTATGATTTTTTGATACATCAACTAATTTTTAAATAATATATTTTTTTAAAACGGAGTTTACATATCGATTATTACATATAGGCAGGCCGGCCGGCATACCAGCAGTGATGAGGTGGACAGGTGAGGTAGCAGCAGCAGCGGCTGTGTCTGTGTAGTGAGTAGTGTCTGTCTCTTCTCCTTTGCCTGCTCAGCTCAAAAGAGTAGTAGAAATAGTAGATTGGATAACAGAATAGAGAGGATCAGAAGGATACATCACAGCAGAAAAGATTGCTCCACTCCATTCCATCTGCTGCTGCTGCTACGGCTCAAGTCTAGTGTTTTTTTTTGTCTTACATTACTCCCAAATCCACTCCTAAATCGGCCGAGGTTCACTCACTGGCTCAGTCCCAGCAGCAGCCGCAGCAGTAGGCATCTAAGAATCGATGGAGCTGCGTTGAGTGAGTTCGGTGGTGGGGATGGATCATCAGCCGCTGCCCTCCGTCTGCGGCCTCCACCCGGGCGTCGCCGTCAACGGCTTCTGCCCCGCCTGCCTCCGCGAGCGCCTCGCCGGCCTCCAGCCTCCCTCCTCCTCTATCTCCGCCTCCCACCCGAACTCCACGGAGCTCCGCCGCTGCAAGTCCTCCTCCTACGGCCGCTCCGCCGCCGCCTACTTGGAGCCGCAGCGCCGCTCCTGTGACGCCCGCGGCGCCCTCTTCCACCAAGAACCGCCGTGCGTCCCGGAGGAGGGGGAACAACAGATCGGGGCTTTCGGCTCCACGGGAGGCCGATGAAGGAGCACATCAGCCAAGAATCCTCCAGCTCCAGGAAGATGGCCGGGACCTTCGGGGGCTTGGGCAAGAGATGGCAGGAATGGCGCCGCAAGAACAAGCTCAAGAAGCAGGGGCAGGGGCCCACCACCAGCAGGGCCGCCATGCCGCCGCCGGAGAATCCCCGCCGGCACGCGCACCACAGCTTCGGGGACACGCAGTCGGAGGTCGCCGTCGACGCGCTCGGCCGGCGCTCCTGCGATGTGGACCCCGGCCTCTCGCTGGACGCCGGCCGCATCTCGGTTGACGCTCCAAAGTATTCGCTGGTGGACGAGCCCCGTGCTTCGTGGGACGGCTACCACGGCGGCTGGCCGGTGCTTGCTCGCCTGCCCCGATGCTGTCAGTGGTCGAGGATGTGCCCATCCCACGCTATGATGGCCAAGTCCCTGTGGAGGAAGACGACGGAGCTGTGCCCGGCGGCTCCTCCCAGACAAGGGATTACTACTTGGACTCCTCCAGCTCCAGCAGGAGGCGTCGGAGCTTGGACGGCTCGTCCGTCTCCGGCCGCAAGTCATTCTCCGATGCCAATGAGCTGCCCAGGATGATAGCTGGTGCCAATGCCAATGCCAGGGTTTCACCAGCCATCGGAGCAGAGTTCTACCACTACCAGCACGCCCAGAGCGTCCTTGGCCATCATCAGCACTGGGAGCCTGGTCCGTACTCTCTCCGGGATGATACCTCCGAGAGCTTTGAGCCGGCATTCCAAGATCACACCGAGGCGCACCGGCAAAGAAGTCTAAGAATTGGATCAAGGGTGGAACATTTGGGGTCTCATGCAGAAGAAGAGCAGCACCAGGGAATCTGAAGCTGACAGATCATTCTTGGAGTCATGGCCTGAGCTCCGTGCAAGGGGGTACAACGGGCAGATGCTCAGGTGCAATAGTAGCGTGAGTGCGAGGAGGTCTTTCAGCGCTAGCGGCGCAGCAATTGGCGCGTGCGGGAGGAGGAGCAATGTGGAGATGCATGTTAATGGCTTAGGGAGGACGAGGAGGGATGAGGTTACACTCGAGAGGAATTTGAGTGCAAGGTATTCACCTTGCAGGGTTGACAATGGCATGATTCCACCTCATCTTAATCCGTGGTAGGTAGCCAATTCAGCCGGTGGAGTCAGAAAGGAATGTCCGGGAAGGAAGGCCAGCGTGTCATCCAACTCGTTGCCTAGGAGCACGCTTGGACTGTACTGATCTAGCAGTAAATGGTCAGAAGTTTATGTTCTTCTTTCTTCTGTGCCTTAGCTACATTGTGCATAGCTTACATGTTAGCATCATCACAGTCAATACTTTTCTTAGGCTGAGAAGGGTCGCAAGTGAACTGGTGTTTGTGTTGGGTTATACCTTACTTGGTCATTCCAACTGGGAGTGGAGTATATCATTTAACTTTACACCCTTTAATCTTGTATGAGATATGTATGTTTGTTTCTCGTCAATTGAATTTAAGTTAGCAGGAGGCCAACAGAAAGGCACAAACATTCTGGCAGTGGTGCTGTACTCCACTTAGTATATATGGTTTTGCAACAGTAGGGGCTCTTGAATCGAATGCTCTGAGCTCCATGGAGACATGTGGTGCTGTAATATTTTGGCTGTCCACATCGACATTTGGTGGGTAGGGCAAATCAGCCTTGTGCTCAGAATGGTTATGTATGGATCCCTGATTTGATCGGTGGCCAAGCCCAGAGCGCAACATTATTCATCAGTGGTCAGCCCATAGCACCAACATCATTTACCAGCACAGGTGGGTGGCTAACTTTAGCCTTACCGCCAAGGGTCGGCCAGTCGATGGAGCGCTGGCGAGTTGACTAATCTGTTGCATCCTCTTGTCAGCAATACCTTTCTCTTTGGGCGGCAGCGGCAAAGCCAAGAACCTATCATCCTACCGGCGGTGCGGAGGGGCAGACGCTGCCACCAATTAGGTTGGCCTCAAGAGTTTCTACCGCGGATTCAAGGCGACCCATACTGTTCAGGTTCGAATCTAACTCCTCTTCTCCCAATCTGCACAATCGCATCTGTTCTTGATTCTGAGATTGCATTATGCTTTCCGTGGAATGGATTTTGGGCCAGTACATTCCGCCTTCTAAAGGGTCTGAGCTCAGTCAGTAAACTTAGGTGCAGAATTGTTGTTCATATCCTAGGTGCACCTAAGTTTGGCATGGATTTGACTCAATCTTGCGTAGCTTGTGTCTTCGTTGATAGAGTTAGGTAGCATTGGTGCGAACTCCAGCCAAATGGAATCGATTCGATTAATCATTCATGTAATGATCCTGACAATGATTGGTGAAGCTGTTGAGCTTCTTGTTCAAGTACAACAACAACAATATGATTTTAAGTGGCTTTGCATGTAAGGAAATGCGTGTAAAAAGTAAGTTATTGGAACCTAAATTTTGGCACTGGAGATCAACAAGTTCTCACAAAGAATCAGAGCAAACAAAACTTATGAGCCAATCTAGTGGACCTCATTTAGAAATTAGAGCCACTCAAAATTTGTTCTTTTAAATATTTTTACTTGTGTTGGCAACGTAAAAAAAATATGGAATTGACAACTTACTCCTCAGAAACATCAACTCATATTATATGTAGTTAAGCAGAAACATCAACTCATATTATATGTAGTTAAGTTTTGTTTTGCTTCAGCGTTGTTGCTTATAGTGCCACAAGCTTAATTCACTCGGGATAGAAATTTAAGATATGTTTACATTCGAATGATTAAGCTGGGTTGCCCCAACCTATTGTCACGAATTTATGGAGTTGAAATTAAAGTGAGCTTCTTTGCGTTGCCTGTGACTTTTATATTTTAAAGTTAGTTTTTTTTAGAAGCTAGATAGAAACATGGCCTGATTTGGAAAATTAGTTACTTATGGGGTTTAAGTTTTGCTGGGATTAGTAGTTCTGTAGTTACATTGTAGTAATAATTCATATGTAGTTACATTGTTGTTCAGAATTAGCTATGTAGGTTGCCTCCTCACTGGTCATTTCTTAATGATGTGAAAGCACGAGATGCTAATGGATACTTGGCTACATTATTTATATTTTGTCATGTTTTTCTTGTTATGTTTTGTGTTGAAGCGTTGAGCTAAATTTGTATTTATAGCGCACTTCTATTATGCCGTAGTATGAGTATAAATTCATATTTGTTCTTAGGCTGTTAGCCTGTTACAATTTAGTCCAAGACACGATAAAATCTTAGATCCGCCACTGATCCCCCTTCTTGTCTCTCTTTTGACACTACACCGTTTCTCCAAATTTACCCCCCAAAAATTCAACGAAAACAAGAAAAAGCTAGGAGAGCATCAAGTAACCGATCCCCTGAAGAAAGAAAGAAAGAAAGAAAGAATGAATGAATGAAAGAAAGACAAGAATCAACCAAACATTTCTTGCGCATTCTAATTATCCCTGGTCTTGATCTGAGCAAGCAAACTTGTCAGAGCAATCTGCAGAGCGATTCAGGAAGACCCAATTACTGCAAGGGGTTGCTGTTACTATCCATGTCCTTGGCAATGTGTGAGGAGCTTGGTCCGGTGTCCCATGGAACTCCTGGATCTCGGAGAGCACGTTCTGCGCGCGCACATCGGCCATGGACACCCAATTAAGCTGAAGTTGATGTAGGACATGTACTCGAAGTGCTTGGCCGTGCCGACGTTGGCATCATCGACGAGCCGGATGGGGTAGTGGCGGAGGAGGAGGTCGTAGTTGCGGTGGATGCTGCCGCCGAGGGAGTTCTCGATGGGGAGGACGGCGCGGGCGACGCAGCCCGGGTAGGCCTTGGCGGCTAAAAGAAGAGGACGATCCTCCATCCCCTCCCATGTGAAACATTTTCCTGCCAACGAGACATGCATGAAGACGCTAATTAATCTCATCTCTCCACGATAAGGTGAGGAAGTAGTCGAGTGACTTCATCTATCTCCAAACAAGCCATCAATCTCGGAGAGTATGCTTCCACCGCATGCCTCGAATTCCAGGACATTCAAGCAGCAACGTTAAGAAGTCAGGGGTGATTGCGTCGAAGGATAGAAGTTGCAGTTGCATGAGGTACTCGATTCCAGCTGGGACATCCGTCATTCTGTTGAGGTTGACTAGTCTTAGTGTTTCCAGGCTCGCCATGGCACCTTGCTGTATCTCGAGGCGCTTCAGGTCAAGCAGGTCTCTTAACTCGAGTCTCTTCAGCTTGGGAAACCACCCGGCGAAAAATACCAGCTGCTCCCCACTGTATGCTCTAGTCAACCATAGCTGCGTCAGATTTGACAACCGAGAGAGGCACGACAGGGGGTCTTCTCTCAGCTGGGACCAATATAGAGTCAACGAAAACAAATTCTGTCCAGCCATTTGGAAGAGAGGACACTCCTCCAATATCCCTTCGGCCAATCGTCCACTCAACTCAATTTTTTGAAGACTAGGAGGTGGTGGATTCAAACCATTCAGTTGAATAACCTCATCTTCATCACTTGTTACAATGCCTAAGTAGGACAAGAACTGCATCTGAACTAGCGACTTACACAGACGTTCACAGTGGATTCCCTTCACATTCCATATCCTGATGCTTCTCAATTGCCTCAGCTCCCCCAAGTGTCTAACAGACTCATCCTGCGCTTCCAACCCTTGTAGTGTCTGTAGGTTTGTCAGGTTCTCGAGGCCCTTGGGGATGCATACACCAGTACCCCATCGAAAACTCTGCCCAAATAAATCAATCCATTTCTCAGCAAATAAGTGCCTCAGCTTCTTCAGTTTGGTGATCCCCAGTGGTAGCTCTTGTATGTCAGATCCAGAAAGGTCTAATATCAGTAAGTTGGAAAGCTTCTCGATAGACTTCGGAAGAAGCTTCACCTTTGAACCACGCAGACCCAAATGGCGGAGATTGAACAGATCGCCAATAGCTTTAGGAACCTTGTCGATGGGTAACCCACTTAACTCGAGTACTGACATATATCTGCACTTCTCCGCTATGCGGGGCAGTAGAGTGGATGATGGCATACTGCTGTCCAATGCGATGACAGATCGAAGGTGGTGTGCAGCCGAAGTTGACTCAGGAATACTGCCCTTCTTTACTTTGTGTATTACCAGTCGACGTCCATCATCCTTGAGAGATTCACCCCCATATTTATCCTCCTCGTATGCAACACCAAAGCATTCTCTCTGACACAAATCAACTGCCAAATCACGCACGATATCATGCATCCGGAATGATTTTATCCTGCCAAAGGAGTTCCTCTTAGTAACTTGCAGCATGTTTCTCTGAACCAACTCCTTTATATAGTCTTCTGCCACATCCTCAATTGTGCTCTGACCCCTCTTCTTGATGAACCCCTCTGCCATCCACAACCGAACAAGCCTTTTCCTGTAGAATAGATGGTCCTCTGGGAACTGTTAAGGAAATAGAGATATAGTTGTATTAGGAGATAGAGTTTGGATTCTAATCCATATATGCCTTATCTCTATATGGCATATCCACATGTACTCTCCTATATATATGACCCTTTGGGTCTCATATCAATACACACACAATATTCATAACATGGTATCAGAGCCTAGGTTACATACCTAGTCTCCGTTCGTCTTCCGCTGTCGCTGCCCCCGGGAGAATCGATCTCTCCTGGGGGCGGCCAACTTCTGGCCGTCGCCGTCGATCCACTCCAGGCTCTGCGGGTTCTCGGACGACGCCTCGAGTCAAGTCTTCGCATGCCAAGCGGAACCGAGGTCGAAGCCGATCGGATGGGCGGCACAACCGAGCTCGATCTAGGCCTCGGCCTTCCCTCATCGGCATGCGTGCAGATGCAGCCATGCGCCAACTGCTACTGTTTGGGGGCCTTGTCGTGGACTGCATGCATGCACTCACGTACATGGTGCCTCCGCTGCGACTCTCCGCGCAGTCGCGATCCGTTCGGGCGTATCCTTGGCCTCGCCATCTCCTTCCGCCTCGCCGCCCAAGTCCGTGTGCCGTGCCGCCGGAGGAGGGCGCCGCCTCGAGGACCTCTCCGTCGAGTTCCTCCGCAACCGGCGTGGCGCTGCCCCGCCGCCGTCGGCCTCGCCGCGCCCGCGCCGCCGTGCGCCTCGCTCTCGATCTACGCGTCGCTTTGGCTCGCATGCGGCCGAAGCCGGCACCGACCGCAGACGGCAGCGCCTCCTCCGTCGCTATCTCCGCCGCGAGCTCGTCCACCGCGACGCGCGTGGCGCCTCCTCATCACCTCGGGCCTCAACGCCATCGGCTCGATCGTGAGCATGTTCTTCGTTGACCGGACCGCCGGAGGCGCCGATGCTCATCGGCTGTCGGCATCGTCGTCGTTTCGGCGTGCTCGGAGGCACCGACCTCGCTTCGCCGCCATCCTCCGCAAGTCTCACGCCGTCCACTGCGTGCCCTCCGCGACGCCACCGCCACCGCCGCGCTGCTCCGCCGCTCAAGTTCTCCCGGACGGCCGCCACTCGCCTCCGTCTCGACGACCGCACCGCCCGCATCGGGACCTCGCCTCGCCGCGACGCCACCGCCACCGCCGCGGATCCACCACCGCGCGGGCCTCTCCAACGCGCCATGCGAACGCGCGCCAGCCTCCACCTTCGCCTCCGCCATGGTCTCGCCTCCCGCCGTAACCGCTGCCTCGCTCGGGTCTACACCACGCAGATCACGGTGTTCATCGGCCAGACCGGACATCGCCGCCGAGGCGGCGCTATGCTCACCTCCGCGGTCGCTCCGCGGCCTCCTCCCATCGCGCCGCGACGTCGGCCTCCTCTTCTGCGCCGCGTCGGCCTCCCCGCATGGCTCGCCAGTGCTCGCCGCTTCGTAAGCATCTCCGTTGCGCCGCACGTCGGCCTCCTCTTCTGCGCCGCACGTCGGCCTCCCGGTCCGCCCCGGCCGCTTCTACGCATGGCTCCACTGCTCGCCGCCCTCGGCTCCGCCCGAGGTGCGGCCTCTTCGTCGCCGATCCGGCCTCCTCACGCGCGCGCGTCGGCCTCCTCCCGCTGCGCCGCGTCGGCCTCCTCTTCGCGCCGCCGTCGGCCTCCCGCATGGCTCCGCCGTGCTCGTCGCTTCGCGGCATCTCCGTTCGCCCGCGACGTCGGCCTCCTCCCGCGCTGCGCCGCACGTCGGCCTCCTCCCACCGCGCCGCACGTCGGCCTCCTCTTCTGCGCCGACGTCGGCCTCCCGCATGGCTCGCCCGTGCTCGCCGCTTCCGCAAGCATCTCCGTTCGCCGCACGCCGGCCTCTCTTCGCGCCGCACGTCGGCCTCCTCTTCTGCGCCGCACGTCGGCCTCCCGGTCCGGCCCGGCCGCGCTTCTACGCATGGCTCCACTGTGCTCGCCGCCCGGCTACCGCTCGAGGCGCCGCCTCTTCGTCACCGATCCGGCCTCCTCCCGCTGCGCCACGTCGGCCTCCTCCCATGCGCCGCACGTCGGCCTCCTCCCGCGCCGCACGTCGGCCTCCTCTTCGCCGCGACGTCGGCCTCCCCGCATAGCTCCGCCGTGCTCGCCGTCAACTCCGGCATCCTGCTGAGCTACATCGCCGACTTCACCCTCGCCGGCCTCTCCGGCCGTCTCCGGCCTCCCCACCGTCTTCCGTGCCGCCGCCTTCAGACGCCGCCTTTATCTTATTTTAATGTCAACCTCTTTTTCAAATGCAATGCTATTGCATACGCTTTGCATTTGAGGGGGGGTGTTAAGGAAATAGAGATATAGTTGTATTAGGAGATAGAGTTTGGATTCTAATCCATATATGCCTTATCTCTATATGGCATATCCACATGTACTCTCCTATATATATGACCCTTTGGGTCTCATATCAATACACACACAATATTCATAACAGGAACAAGCTGCAGTATAGGAAACAACTTTTCAAGTATGTGGGAAGGTAGATGAAGCTCAGAAGCAAAACATTCCTTACGTGATCAAGCCTTGGATTATTAATTATCTCCCAGCTGAGCTGGTGATTAATTCGTCTCCATTCCTCTAAGGTCTTGTCACGCACAAATAAGAGACTGCCGATAGAGACAATTGCAAGAGGTAAGCCTTCACACCTGCCCACTATTTGCTCTGACAAAGTCTGAAGTTCTGCTGGACACTCACGATCTGGAAAAGCCTTCTTACAAAAGAGTTCCCATGACTCATCCTTTGATAAGGGCTCTAGTGTTAGTATCCTCTGATCTGGGAAAGCAAGGTGGGCTACGTCAGCAATCCGTGTCGTGATTATTATTCTGCTCCCCTTGAGATTTGAAGTGAGTGCTCCAAACAAGTCAGTGTATGCTTCTGGAGTCCAAACATCATCCAATGTAACCAGGTACCTTTTCTGTTCCAAAAACATCTTCAGTGCCTCTTGCATGGCTGTCATGTCCATGGTGGCGATGTTACTTGGAACGCACAAACAATGTTTGTCTCTGAAAAGCTCGACGATCAATCTTCAAGGACATCTTCTCTGGTGTAAGTCTGCGAGATGGAGACCCATGCATGGCAATCAAATTTCTCTCGTTCCTTGTTACAGACGGTTGCTGCTAGTGCCGTTTTCCCGAGCCCTCCCATGCCATGCAGAACTATTACAGAGCGTGCCAACTCATCATCTCCCAGCCACTGTACAAGTGTTTTCTTGTTATCTTCAATCCCAACAAGATCTTCTTCACCAAGGGAACGTGAAATGCTTGCTAGATCATGGGACTTCTGCACAATGTAACTGGAGTTGGTTGTATCCCCATTGCTTACCGTCGGAACCCATCGCTTTTTCGTCTGAGATAGGTGTTTAAGGTTGGCCTCTGTTTCCTTCACCATGGAAGCTTTGGCCTCTGTTTCCTTCACCATGGAAGCTATCCTGTTTAATGAAAGCAGAGCTTTTGGTTGCTTGAACCCATTCTTCAGGTAGAAGCGCCACCCGACATTATGTTCCTGACCAACAAGATACAAGTAGTCGTCCACCATGTCCTCGATCAGGTATGCTACCTTGCGCACCTCCTCCAACCAGCCTTCATACGCTTTATTGTTTCGGCTTCGAATGTCCATCTGACAGAGAAAATCATGCATCACGTGAAGCTCTCTACTAATGCGACCTATTCCGCCCTGGAGCTCTGTCAGTTGCGTCACATACTTCCCAAACTGTGTTGCTTCGTTTCCGAGAGCGATGCCGATCTTTTTTATGGCTAGAAGAATCACTGTCTCCGCCATTACGTTCTGAGAACTGGCTAACGTGGCAGTGCCGGGCCGCTTAGTTTCGTATTTTCCTTGGTATCTATTCTAGCATGACCATCTGTGAAATAAAGCAAGTGATGCATTAATGCTGTCTGCTACCAGCATACCCATATGTATGAAGAAAAGCAGATAGCTAGAGTTATTAAGAAAGATGTATCACAAAAAGAGAAAATGGGAAGAGTAGCTACTCTTGCAAATAAGTACAGTGTTAAAAAATTGCAAATAAATAGTGTGTTAAAGCTGCGGGTGTACATAACAAACCTGATATCGATCTCAATGGTCAGATCTGTAGAAACTAGTCTTGCAATCTCATGTCTTTCTGAACCTACAACAATGCCCTATGGATTGTGGAGTTGCTCCGTGTCCTAGCTAAGCTAATATCAGGCTAATCTAGCGCTAAGACAGCACTTGTCTATCAACCACGCCCTGTTCATGGATTGGCGCCGTCCAAAACAGGGCCTATCCAAAGATTCTTGACTCACTAACTGCTAGGTCCCACCATAATGCTGAAAAATACAGACAGCCCCAATGTTTTCCACTTGGTCTACTTTCTAATAATGCCTGCTTCATTCTTTTGGGTAAAATCCAACGTGCATGGATTTCATGCATGTTGGATTTGCGGTATCAACTTAGTTGATTGTAGCTTTCCCAATCAACTTACGTCTAAAAGGTTCAAGAAAAAACATCCACATTGTAGTAGTACGGTAGGTTGCTGAGGATTTGCGGTATCAACTTTTGTGTTAGCATTTTGCCCTTCCTTTTTTTAGGAGAAATTTTGCCTTTCCATTTTTGTTTTTGCAAATTGACATTTATTTAGGTATTACTACATGTTTGCAGTTTACATTTTGAAAACTTAATATAGTGATAGTACGGATCTGCAACAATAGAGTACCCCATAGGTTTTGCACAGCATGTATGCAGGTAGATGTCTAGTGCATTCTGGCGCCAATAAGGTTGACAATAAGAATCAGCAATAGTCAACTTACAGAAGCAGTTTGCTGTGCTGATCAAGCCGTTACTAATGCCAGAGCTCAACAGACTGAGACCACAAGAGGCTGAGATTAACTGCTTCGAGGTGCAGTTGAAGTACAGAACAGAACAGAGAGTTTCATCAGTTCGTCACTGAGCATGCTGCTGATCCCGGTGCTGCAAAATGGGGGAAATGAAGTTCATAAGAAACTTTTACACGAGAAATTCATAAAGAAAACAGAAATGAACACAACTGATCCATAAGAAACTTATGCTGCCTGCATCACTGCATGAGAAATGAGCATACGAGGATTAACGGAAGAGAAGAAACTGAAGGAGCAGAGTTGAACTATTTCTTGAGCTCAGCTTACCACGGCTAGTAGAAATGTAGAATGCGACACGCTGAAACAAAGCGACAGCAGGGGAATGGTTGAGAAGAGCACTTGCTGCTAGTTATTGCATAGGATGGCATTGAGGGTGTGTTTGGTTGAGCTGTGGCTTCTGAAAAAGCTGCATGAGTCGTGTAATGTGGAAAAGCTGCAGTGGGTTGTGGGTCGTGGAAAAGTCAGTAAGTGTTTGGTTCAAACAAGTATAAAACTTACCTCCTATCTCTATTTTCCTTGAAACAATCGTGAAACAGCTCTCTATTTTCACCATTTCAAAAAACAGAAAGCCAAAAGCCAAAAGCAATGTCCAAGGTGCTTTCAAATCAGACTACCCAAAATAGTTTGTTTCGAAAAGCGACTTCGTTTGCACCCTTTGGTTAGCTTTTGACTTTTTGGAAGTAAAAGCAGCTCCCAAAAGCTCAACCAAAGGCACAATGAGTCTCGTAACCATCCATCGTGACCACTCATGTGGGTGTCAGTGATGCTGGCGGTGACGACCTAAAGTCTTTGTCACCTTATTAATGTACAGGAGCGAGGTGCGGTTACGCATCCTCTATCTATTATATACTAAAAGTCGATAACAATCATTTTATTTTTAGAATTACAAAGAAAAATTTGCTAGAAATTATTAAAAATATATAGCCCTTAATTTAGTAGATCATAATTTTAAAGGCTTAGATTTGATATTTGACTTAGAAATATACCGGCTCTAATTACAAAAGAATCCATGTCAAGTACAATCCTAATTAAGAAAAAAATCAGAATTAAAAATAAAGAAAATCAGTAATTTGATTTCCATACAACATCCAAACTAACATGCATAACTAACTAAAATTTACAATAATATTTAAATAAAAAATAGCAAATTAAAAGAAATAGTCCATGTCAAGTACAATCCAAATTAATCAAAATTTAGAAAAAATAAAATAAACAATTTTATTTCTACATAAATTTCAAAGTAAACCCCTAAAAATAAATCTAGCATATTAACTAAAATAAAATAGAAATTAGTTTTTTTATACGAATTCTAGTCTAGAACTAAAAACAAATCTATGGCAAGTGAGATCCAAAATCATTCAAATTTAGAATAAAAATTAAAGGATAACTAAATGTTTGATTTGTAAACAAATTTGAAACCTAAATTCGAAAAATATTAAAATTTATAAATCTAAACTAATTAGGCACTCTAAGGAAGCTTCTATATTAACCAGAAAGATCTAGTCATCTATCATGGGGACCCAAGTTAGAATAGCTCAGATTAAAAGAAAAGATCCCTTACCGCTAAATCTAAAGTAACATATGTAAATAAATAAAATTCAAAATAATAAATAAATAAAAATTATTATTCATCACATATATACCGCTAAATCAATTAAAACTTTTTGTGATCTGCAACTCTTTATTTTTTGTATATTATTTATTTATTTTTATCATATATATATACCGTTAAATCAATTAAACATTCTCTAAGAATGATGCGGCGCAGATGGGCAGGCCATCGTGCTGGTTTAATTTAATTTCTGCTGCACGTCGTTTACTTCCCATCCCTTAGCTGTTATTTTGTCTTGTTCCGCTTAGCCTCAGTCCTTCAAATGTGCGTGAGGCGTGTGAGAGAGAATCTAAGAGAGAAGCTTGTAGTCTAGTGTTCCTAGTGGCTACCGTATTGTTTGAGAGAAGATGGAGCTGGCAAAAAGTCAACCGGTCCCAGTTGACGCTTGGATATCCGCGTCTTTGAAAAATATCCAAAACATGGGCCTGTCCAAACTGGTTGGCTCCCTAAGATTAAGATTATTGACTCACTAACTAGTAGGTCCCACCACAATGCTGAAAAATACAGACGGCTCCATGTTCACCACAAAGCAACTAGCTAATAATGCACAATAATTCCTTTGATTGGAGAAGCAACTCCACATGCACACCACAATATCTATAGTTCAAGCTGAACAGAGAGTTACAAGGTGCAAAAGTGTAATATCCTAAGGTTCAAACCAATTTAGACCTAACTCTATACTGGATAGATCATACACACTTAGTAACCCACTTACGTTTTGTTATCATTGGAACTCCTAAATTTATATGTAAGTGCTTCTCAAGATAAGTCGTAAGCAAGATAAAATTAACTTAAAACTTTATGTACATACATAAGCCAATATAAATCGAGATGTCACAAAAAGATCAAAACGGCAACAATCTATCCACTCATCCTCGTCAGAACTCAGAAGGTAAAAAATGTAGCACCTGAAATGTATTCAGATATTATATATACAAAGCGGAAGCTATATATACAATCCAGCATAGCTGTACCGACCGACAGCAAAAGACGGGTGCTACAGCTCAGCTCCACCTCTCTCTCTCTTTATTTACTTTTATCTTTTATGTTTTCTTAATTTAACTTTATCTCTTCTGTGGGACCAACATTGATCAAGGGGACCAAAGAAACCATCCATCAAAAGTCTCTCGTATATTGCTGCAATCCTCGACGGCGCGCTTTGCTAACATGCTGCAGTTTTCTACCATTAACTGGTACAGTATCCTGCCCCTCCAGACTCATTTCACTGAGGATACAAGTTCCCTCGTGTCCACCCTAGCCACTAAAAAGAGCGATAATCTATCAGATATTAAAAATAGTCACATATCGATTGTGGAAAAAACAAGTATAAGTTATAGGTCCGATCTAATATCAGACCCATTTCACTAAGGATACAAGTTCCCTCATGTTCACCCTAGGCGTGCTCGCTGCTGTTCCTGGTGTCGTGGCCGCGGCGGTGTAGATGGAGGCCGTGACGGCGCTGTCCACCAGAACAGTGCTGGGCCACGCCGTCGAGCGCTGTCCGATCCCTCCAGGGCCCACGGCCTGACGGCCACGCCGAGGCCATCGGGCTTCGCCCACGACGTGTCCGGCTGCCAGGACACCTACCTAGGGAAAATCCAATGTAACCAGGTACTTTTTCTGTTCCAAAAACATCTGCAGTGCCTCTTGCATGGCTGTCGTATCCATGGTGACAATGTTACTTGGAACACACTGTTTTGTCTCTGAAAATCTCGACGATCAATCTTCGAAGGACATCTTCTCTGGTGCAAGTCTGTGAGATGGATACCCATGCGTGGCAATCAAATTTCTCCCGTTCCTTCATACGGACGGTTGCCATGCAGAACATCCGACATCAGACAGAAGCGCCATCCGACATCATGTTCCCGATCAACAAGATACAGATACTCATCCACCATATCCTCGATCACGTATGCTACCTTGCGCACCTCCTCCAACCAGCCTTCATACGCTTTATTGTTTCGGCTTTGATATCCAGATTTAATCTCAGATGGTTTTGATATCCAAATTTTGAATTGAAATTACGAAATAAGCTGGTATTTACATTAAACAATATATCGTATTAATTACATATTCAATTCTTCTTTTGTTTTTGAAAAATTGACTTGGTTCTATAGGTCCCAATGCAAACAGGGCCTCAGTTCTATAGGTTTCATATAGATTTAAAATCTAAATTTGGAGTCTAAGTAAGTTCGCCGTTTTTTATGTTTTCCGGTTGCCGCTTCCCAATGCAAAATAAAACCATGCATTGGAGTCACTTAACCTCTACTGGAGCATATACCTTTGTGTATACGTAACAATTACATCCATCTAGATAGCCGACCAGTTTTTCATTAATCACCGTGACGCAAAATTTTAGGATAGTTTCTGATTATAATACATGCGTCTTACGCAGACCAGGTTCATTTGGTTGGATGGCAGTAGTACAAAAGAAGAAAATGCAGCAGCAGATCACGGTGTTCCTTACCAGGTACTTGCATAAATATTATTATCTCATAACATTTTAGTATTTTATAACAGCAATCACTCAAATGTCTGACAGACACAACCGAAATATATAGGAACCACAATTCAGAAGCAGTCTAGCTTGTAGGAAACCTCGATTACACAAGTAGCTGAGGTTTGAAGGGCCAAAATACTTGGCTTCCTTTATTCATCAAACAATTCAGAATCAAATGGCAAGCCTCGAAGAAGCAACTGCATGCGGCGTGCGTACTAATTAATTAAACTGTCTTCATAGTCCAATTTCTATAGCTACTACAAATACTAGACTTAAATAGTGAGTCTCGGAGAGAATACCTCCACCGCGTACCGCCAATTCTAGGCAGCAACGTTAAGAAGTCCGGGGTGAGAAATTTTTGTACTTTCAAAAATCGAAGTTTTAGACAGAAATAAAATTGTTCTCATGCAAATATGCAATACTAAAGCTTATGGTTTGGTGAGATTTTCAGAAAGCTTTGCTTCTGATACAAGGATATATTTGCTTTGCTATTGCTCATGGTTTTGAGGCAGTTTTGGCTTATCTTAATTTGATGCTTCTGCAGCAGATTTATCGAAGTTTTTTGAGTAAGCTTGTAGTTTTGAGATAAATTTTCTTACCACTTTAGCTCAAAGTTCCATGCTCAGATATACCTTCCTGTAACTCACTATTTAAGTCTAGTATTTGTACTTCCAAAAGTTCAAGTTTCCTGGGAAATCTAAAAATTTTATGGTTTAGTGTCATTTTTTATACTACGGTTTTAGGGCACATTGGCCTTGCTACGTCACGAATTTAAGGCAATATAGTTTTGTTGAAGTCTTGAAGCTTGTACAAATTGTTTGCCTTGCTAGCTCAATTTTTTTGGTTTAGTTTATTGTTTTGATATATACTTTCGAAATAATTCATTTCATGTTTTAGGGGTCTGATTGGTCCAATTCAACATTTCATACTCTTATATCCCTTGCTATAGCTCACTTTCAGTGAAATATTTGCAGTTTATTAAAAATTCAAGTTTTCTGTGAAAAATACGAAATTCAACACTATTTTGTTCAACCTCAATCATGCATAAACATACCTTGATCCATGTTGCAGCAAACTTTTCTTCCTTGTAGTAAGTCTGTTCTGTGTTTTTCTTTTCTCTGCCTTCTCTTTACAAAGAACTGATTCATGCGCTCTAAATCAAATGATAGTCTTCCTTCTTCTCTCTTCCTTCCTGCTATTAGTTTTCTCTTGATGGACAGAGACAACCTCTAATGTATATATACGCGTGATATGGCTTTTATAGCACATGAAAAGATGGCGTTCTCGGACGCTTGTTGCAAACAGCCGTATTGCCGGCCAGCCGCTGGCTTACAAACAGTCGGATACCAACGCGACCGCCCGGCGTTGCAGCCCTGTGAACAGCATTTCGCATTACTGCGTGTAAACACGCTGCCAATCATGCATGCAACTGCTAGTGTTTCTTCATGTTTGCATGCACTAGCTCTTAGAGCATGTAATTAACACACATATACAATTGTAACATTTTTTTAGCAAAGGGAGAGAAGAGAGATTCAAAACCCAATAATTCTAATAAAATCACAACCGAGGAGCCACAATTTAGAAGCAGTCTAGCAAGTTTGCCAACCATCTTTGGCAAGCTCACCTTGGTCACACAAGTAGCTGAGGTTTGAAGGGCCAAAGTACTTGGCTTCCTTTATTCATCACCAAACGAGAGCAGAAAAATGGCAAGCCTTTAAGAAGCAACTGCATGCAGCATGCGTACTAATCAAACTGTCTTCGTACGGACGATCCTAGATGTTTCCCTCCCCTGTAGAACATTATTTTTCCTGCCAATGAGACATGAGGATGCTAATTAAAGCAACTTGTCTGCGTAATCTCATCTCTCCAGTCTCTGAGACTACGATAACGTGAGCAAGTAGTATTTAGTGGGGAGTAGTGTGACTTACTAGCCATCAGTCTCGGAGAGAATACCTCCACCGCGTACCTCCAATTCCAGGACATTCACACAGCAACGCTAAGAACTCCGGGGTGATCTCGCCGAAGGCTAGAAATTGGAGGGGCATGAGGAATTCGATGCCCGGTGGGACCTCCGTCATGCTTCTGAGGTTGGTTAGTTGTAATATTTCCAGGCTTGCCATGGCACCTTGCTCTATCTCGAGGTGCTTCAGGTTATGCAGGTCTCTTAAGGAGAGTTCCTTCAGCTTGGGAAACCAGCCGGTGAGAAATGCCAGCTGCTCCCCGCTGTACGCCCTGGTCAACCATAGCTCCGTCAGACTTGACAACCGAGAGAGGCACGGCAGGGGGTCTTCTTTCAGCTGGGACCATGATAGAATCAACGAAAACAAATTCTGCCCTGCAGTTCGGAAGAGAGGACACCCCTCCAATGTCCCTTCCGCCAGTCGTCCTCTCAACCTAATTTTTTGAAGAGTGACAGATGGTGGGTTCAAACCATTCAACTGAAGAACCTCATCTTCATCGCTTGCTGCAATGGATAAGTAGGACAGAAAACGCATCTGAACTAGAGACTCGTAGAGACGTTCACAGTAGATTCCCTTCACATTCCATATCTTGATGCTTCTAAGTTGCTTCAACTCCCCCAAATGTCTAGCAGACTCATCCTGCGCTTCAAACGCTTGTAGTGTCTGTAGGTCTGTCAGGTTCTCGAGGCCCCCAGGGATGCATACACCAATACTCCATCCAAAAATTCGCCAAGATGAATCAACCACTTTCTCAGCGAATAAGTGCCTCAGCTTCTTCAGTTTGGTGATCCCTCGTGGCAGCTCGCGTATGTCAGATCCATAAAGGTCCAAAGTCAACAAGTTGGAGAGCTTCTCGATAGACTTGGGAAGGAGCTTCAAATTCGAATCACGCAAACCCAAATGGCGGAGATTGAAAAGATCTCCAATAGCATCAGGAACCTTATCGATGGGTAGCCCACTTAACTCGAGTACTGACATATATCTGCACTTCTCCGCTATGAAGGGCAGTACAGTGGATGATGGCATACTGCTGTCCAATGCGATGACAGATCGAAGGTTGTGTGCACTCGAAATTGACTCAGGAATATTGCCCTTCTTTAGTTTGTGTATTACTAGACGACGTCCATCCTTCTCCTTGAGAGATTCACCCCCATATTTACCCTCCTCGTATGCAACACCAAAGCATTCTCTCCGACACAAATCGACTGCCAGCTCACGCACGATGTCATGCATCTGGAATGATCTTATCCTGCCAAAGGAGTTCTTCCAAATAAGTTGCAGCATATTTCTTTGAACCAACTCCTTCAGATAGCCTTCCGCCACTTCCTCAATTGTGCTTTGACCCCTCCTCTCGATGAAACCCTCTGCTATCCACCACCGTACAAGCTTCTTCCTGTAGAAAAGATAGTCCTCTGGGAACAAGCTGCAGTATAGGAAACAACTTTTCAAGTATGTGGGAAGGTAGATGAAGCTCAGGTGCAAAACATTCCTTACGTGATCCAGCCTTGGATTATTAATTATCTCCCAGCTGAGCTGATCATGTATCCGCTTCCATTCATCTACGGTCTTGTCACGCACAAACAAGAGACTACCAACAGATACAATAGCAAGGGGCAGGCCTTCACACCTGCCCACTATCTGCACTGACAAACTCTGAAGTTCTGCGGGACACTCATGATCTAGAAAAGCCTTGTTACAAAAGAGTTCCCATGACTCATCCTCTGATAAGGGCTCTAGTGTTAGAATCCTATCTGGGAAAGCAAGGTGGGCTACGTCTGCAATCCGTGTGGTGATTATTATTCTGCTCCCCTTGAGATTTGAAGTGAGCGCTCCAAACAAGTCATTGTATGCTTCTGGAGTCCAAACATCATCCAATGTAACCAGGTACTTTTTCTGTTCCAAGAACGTCTTCAGTGTCTCTTGCATGGCTGCCATATCCATGGTGGCAATGTTACTTGGAACACTCTCTTTGTCTCTGGAAAGCTCGACGATCAATCTTCGAAGGACATCTTCTCTTGTGTAAGTTTGAGAGATGGAGACCCATGCGTGGCAATCAAATTTCTCTCGCTCCTTCTTATAGACGGTTGCTGCTAGTGCCGTTTTCCCTAGCCCTCCCATGCCGTGCAGAACTATTACAGAGCGTGCCAACTCATCATCTCCTAGCCACTGTACAAGTGTTTGCTTGTTATCTTCAATCCCAACAAGATCTTCTTCACCAAGTGAACGTGAGATGCTTGCTAGGTCTTGGGACCTCTTCACAATGTAACTGGAGTTGCTAGTATCACCGCTGTTTATCATCGGAACCCATCGATCTTTCGTCTGGGAAAGATGTGCCAGGTTTTTCTCTGTTTCCTCCACCATGGAAGCAATCCTGTTTAATGAAAGCAGAGCTTTTGGTTGCTTGAACCCTTTCTTCAGGTAGAAGCGCCATCCGACATCACGTTCCCGACCAACAAGATACAAGTAGTCGTCCACCATGTCCTCGATCAGGTATGCTACCTTGCGCACCTCCTCCAACCAGCCTTCATACGCTTGACTGTTGCGGTTTCGAATGTCCATCTGGCAGAGAAAATCATGCATCACGCGAAGCTCCGACATAATGCGACGCATTCTGCCCTGGAGCTCTGTGAGTTGCGTCACATACTTTGCAAACTGAGCACCGGCTTGCCTTGCAGCTTCGTTTCCAAGAGCGATGCCGATCTTTTTAATGGCTAGGAGAATCACGGTCTCTGCCATTACTTTTCGAGAACTGGCTAATTAATTTGTCAGTGCTTGGTAACTTAGTTCATTCCATATTTTCCTCGATATCTATCATAGAATGACCATCTGCGAAATGAAGCAAGCAAAGATGTATTAGTGCGTTCTGCCAGTAGGATTTCCCAAAACACTTTAGCTCTCCTAAGTCCTAACCCGATGGAAAGGTGAAATAACTGAATCCTCTCAAATTAACCCCCTAAAACTCTTTTCCCGTACTGTTAATCCATCAAACCCACATAACAAAACAAAACAATACACTTGGGCAGTGCTAAAGCCAACTGCAGCGAAGTCAATATTATTAACTGACAAGAACGAGTGCCATCAACCGGTAAAGAGAAGGCTGGGAATCTATCTCAACATACATACCAGCTCGCCAGACCTTGGTGAAACTACAGCCGTTACAGTCCTTTTTCCTGAAGAAGTCCTTATATATTGTGCTCTTGGTGCTGGAAGAATTCGAAAACCTTATTAGTATACTGCTCTTTAACAACCAAAAAAGAAATAGGAGGAAAGGGTTGATAAATATGCCATCGATCGTTAAAGATGCGACGCACCTGCCTTCTAATGGTTTTTGTAGGATCGTTGATAGCAATCAGAGGAAAGTGAATGATTGCAGCGTTTAGTAGAAGCTATTTTTTTATATGCTAATCACTAAGAGCATATAAAAAACAACAAAGAAATAAGAAAAGAAATATTAAATTTTACCTCGCATGAAAACTCGCTGGACCGAAGATACGAAACCCAGCTTGTAACTTGGCTTCTCCTGAGCAGTGTGCTTTACTTGGCCTAAGGCAATTAGGTGCTAGTACATTATTCTGGATGCGATGCCTTGAAGTACCACCTGATGGCTTGATGTTAAATATGCTGACTTCAAAATATGCACCAATTGTGAAGAGCAGATGACAGACGGCACAGCACTTGGTCCGAGGCAGAAGATGCTCGCTGGAGTATCGCTATCCACAGATCTTGCGTCTCCAGACGTGGATAACTTCGGTACACTGGGAACCCAAGGCTGCAAGTATTGCTCGCTGAAGAACCTGCAAGGCTGCAAGTCAGTGAAGCTTAGTCGTGGTGCGTGTAGGTTTTGATCATTGTCCAACATGATGCATTATTTGGAAGGACTGCGTCCGAATTATCACTTCATTGTTCGTGGAAACCACTGAAAGTGTTGTGACGATTAAGACACTCCACCTACTAAATATCGGAAGGGATTTCCTCAAACAAAAAAAAATCGAAAGGGGAAGGAAGGAATAACTTTGACAGAGCATCCATCAATGAAATAGCAACGTGTTTCTGTCTACACCAGCTGATTCTTCACTTATTGAGATTCTTCTCAGAGTTGAGTTAGGATAAGATCGCAGCAGAGACGAAGCAGTCATACGAAAGAAGAGTGTAACAGATGTCTCTGGTAGAGATAAATTATGATTACATATGTATACGTGTTTGATACCGTAACGATTAACATTACGTGATAATTAGAGAGAAGTAGAAAATAATTATGTGGTAGAGTATTGCATTGAAATGGATAACAGCTAAGAGGAATCAGTCAAGAATTATGCTTGTTGTTGAAGGTTGAAGCTGACGCAATTAAAAAAAGTTAATTGCAGTCTACCTCTATTCCTCTCTACGGATTCTTACAAAGCGCTTTTATGGTGATGAAATTCTAGAATATATAGTGGTCGGGAGACTGTATATATATTTTTGTATTTTTAGTTCATTTGATATATTTAAAAATTGAAACAAAAATTAAACAAAAAATAGGTAATTAAACCAGCTTAATCACCTGCCGCCTGGTGAGGAGACAACAGGTGATTAAGCCGGCTTAATTACCTCCTCTAACTTTCTTCGCTTAATATTTGTTTGAATTTGTAAATATTTGAAATGAGCTAAAAAAAATTACAAAAAATTTATGTCCAATCTGCCAACACAACATACTTGACAATGTAAGCTTTGGGTAATTTTATCCATTGTGAATATTGCTAAAAAATTCATACATTTTTTATATTTTTATGAGTTTGTATATATAGCAAACAAACTCAAAAAATTATGATTTTTTATGTGAAACCTCCTGACACAATCATAGTTAGTGTAAATTTTTGAAAATTTTATATGATCTAAATTTGCCACATTTAGTCAGATTAATTTAATCATTAATTTACGACCGCTGAATTTAATCATGAATTTAATTCATGATTAAATTAATCCGAATAAATGTGACAAATTCGGAGCACATAAAATTCATAAAAAAATCATAATAACTATGACTGTGTCGGAAGGCTGTACATAAATTTTCATAATTTTTTAGCTCATTTATTATATTTAAAAATTCAAACAAACACTAAACGAAGAAAATTAGGGTAGGTAATTAAGCTTAATCACCTGCCACTCGTCACCAGACGACAGGCAAACCTGCCATCCCCCCATCGGGCGATAGCCTGCGGCCATGCCGCATGTCGCGTTGTGGGCGTTGCCGCAGCATGATCGCTATTATCCGCAGAAATATAGTATTGTTTTTTCTATTTTTCTTTAGTTGAATATACCAGAATAAATTAACTATTGCTATAGAACTATTTGGGTCAAAAGTCACGTCACTTTAGAATAACTCCTTAGCCTTTTTGCACCGGTTTAGTATATAGCAAGCTACAAGTAGTTGAGGCCCACGACTCCCATCTCTGTCTCGCTCACCACGCAACGCGCAGGCAGCGCCCCCATCCTCTAGCCACCAGGGCACCAAGAGGACGATCATCGTCCATGTGTCCCTTCTAGAATATTTTCCTGCCAATAAGACATAAAGATGCTAATGCAACTTGTGTGAGTGATCTCTCTGTCAACGAGTATTTTTGGTATGCCGTGATACCTGCTGATCATCTCTTACCTTGTATAATCCATAGCTATCCCTTTGTAAAGGGATCTGCTAAATTCTTAGCTGTTGGAATATAATCCATAGCTATTGCTCCAGAATTTTTCAATTTTCTGATAGATTTCAATCGTCTTTTCATGTGTTTGGAGGACTTCATGTTATCCTTTGCACCGTTTACTTTAACGAGAATTGTTTGATTATCACAGTACATCAGAATGGCTAGAATTAGTTTTTCAACCATCGATAAGTCCATCAAAAATTCACTCAGCCATTCTGCTTCAACAGTGGATCTGTCCAATATCGTGAGATCTGCTTCCTTTGTTGACCCTGGACTGTACTGATCTATTAGTAAATGGTCAGAGATGAAGTCAGTTTCTCCTCCTCCTCCTTCTCCTTCTTCTTCTTCTTCTTCTTCTTCTTCACAGTCAATACTTTTCTTAGGCTGAGAAGGGTCGCAAGTGAACTGGTGGTTGTGTTGGGTTATACCTTACTTGGTCATTCCAACTGGGAGTGGAGTATATCATTTAACTTTACACCCTTTAATCTTGTATGAGATATGCATGTTTGTTTCTCGTCAATTGAATTCAAGTTAGCAGGAGGCCAACAGAAAGGCACAAACATTCTGGCAGTGGTGCTGTACTCCACTTAGTGTATATGGTTTTGCAACAGTAGGGGCTCTTGAATCGAATGCTCTGAGTTCCATGGAGACATGTGGTGCTGTAATATTTTGGGTGTCCACATCGACATTTGGTGGGTAGGGCAAATCAGCCTTGTGCTCAGAATGGTTATGTATGGATCCCTGATTTGATCAGTGGCCAAGCCCAGAGCGCAACATTATTCATCAGTGGTCAGCCCATAGCACCAACATCATTTACCAGCACAGGTGGGTGGCTAACTTCAGCCTTAACGCCAAGGGTCGGCCAGTCGATGGAGCGCTGGCGAGTTGACTAATCGGTTGCATCCTCTTGTCAGCAATACCTTTCTCTTTGGGCGGCAGCGCGGCAAAGCCAAGAACCTATCATCCTACCGAAGGCGGTGCGGAGGGGCAGACGCTGCCACCAATTAGGTTGGCCTCAAGAGTTTCTACTTCGCCGGATTCAAGGCGACCCATACTGTTCAGGTTCGGAATCTAAATCCCCTCTTCTCCCAATCTGCACAATCGCATCTGTTCTTGATTCTGAGATTGCATTATGCTTTCCGTGGAATGGATTTTTGGGCCAGTACATTCCGCCTTCTAAAGGGTCTGAGCTCAGTCAGTAAACTTAGGTGCAGAATTGTTGTTCATATCCTAGGTGCACCTAAGTTTGGCATGGATTTGACTCAATCTTGCGTAGCTTGTGTCTTCGTTGATAGAGTTAGGTAGCATTGGTGCGAACTCCAGCCATATGGAATCGATTCGATTAATCATTCATGTAATGATCCTGACAATGATTGGTGAAGCTGTTGAGCTTCTTGTTCAAGTACAACAACAACAATATGATTTTTAAGTGGCTTTGCATGTAAGGAAATGCGTGTAAAAAGTAAGTTATTGGAACCTAAATTTTGGCACTGGAGATCAACAAGTTCTCACAAAGAATCAGAGCAAACAAAACTTATGAGCCAATCTAGTGGACCTCATTTAGAAATTAGAGCCACTCAAAATTTGTTCTTTAAATATTTTTACTTGTGTTGGCAACGTAAAAAATATGGAATTGACAACTTACTCCTCAGAAACATCAACTCATATTATATGTAGTTAAGCAGAAACATCAACTCATATTATATGTAGTTAAGTTTTGTTTTGCTTCAGCGTTGTTGCTTATAGTGCCACAAGCTTAATTCACTCGGGATAGAAATTTAAGATATGTTTACATTCGAATGATTAAGCTGGGTTGCCCCAACCTATTGTCACGAATTTATGGAGTTGAAATTAAAGTGAGCTTCTTTGCGTTGCCTGTGACTTTTATATTTTAAAGTTAGTTTTTTTTAGAAGCTAGATAGAAACATGGCCTGATTTGGAAAATTAGTTACTTATGGGGTTTAAGTTTTGCTGGGATTAGTAGTTCTGTAGTTACATTGTAGTACTAATTCATATGTAGTTACATTGTTGTTCAGAATTAGCTATGTAGGTTGCCTCCTCACTGGTCATTTCTTAATGATGTGAAAGCACGAGATGCTAATGGATACTTGGCTACATTATTTATATTTTGTCATGTTTTTCTTGTTATGTTTTGTGTTGAAGCGTTGAGCTAAATTTGTATTTATAGCGTACTTCTATTATGCCGTAGTATGAGTATAAATTCATATTTGTTCTTAGGCTGTTAGCCTGTTACAATTTAGTCCAAGACACGATAAAATCTTAGATCCGCCACTGATCCCCCTTCTTGTCTCTCTTTTGACACTACACCGTTTCTCCAAATTTACCCCCCAAAAATTCAACGAAAACAAGAAAAAGCTAGGAGAGCATCAAGTAACCAATCCCTGAAGAAAGAAAGAAAGAGCTCGAGTGAGGAAGTAGTCGAGTGACTTACATCTATCTCCAAACAAGCCATCAATCTCGGAGAGTATGCTTCCACCGCATGCCTCGAATTCCAGGACATTCAAGCAGCAACATTAAGAAGTCAGGGGTGATTGCGTCGAAGGATAGAAGTTGCAGTTGCATGAGGAACTCGATGCCAGCTGGGACATCCGTCATTCTGTTGAGGTTGACTAGTCTTAGTGTTTCCAGGCTCGCCATGGCACCTTGCTGTATCTCGAGGCGCTTCAGGTCAAGCAGGTCTCTTAACTCGAGTCTCTTCAGCTTGGGAAACCACCCGCGAAAATACCAGCTGCTCCCGCTGTATGCTCTAGTCAACCATAGCTCGTCAGATTTGACAACCGAGAGAGGCACGACAGGGGTCTTCTCAGCTGGGACCAATATAGAGTCAACGAAAACAAATTCTGTCCAGCCATTTGGAAGAGAGGACACTCCTCCATTGTCCCTTTTGCCAATCGTCCACTCAACTCAATTTTCTGAAGACTAGGAGGTGGTGGATTCAAACCATTCAGTTGAATAACCTCATCTTCATCACTTGTTACAATGCCTAAGTAGGACAAGAACTGCATCTGAACTAGCGACTTACACAGACGTTCACAGTGGATTCCCTTCACATTCCATATCCTGATGCTTCTCAATTGCCTCAGCTCCCCCAAGTGTCTAATAGACTCATCCTGCGCTTCCAACCCTTGTAGTGTCTGTAGGTTTGTCAGGTTCTCGAGGCCCTTGGGGATGCATACACCAGTACCCCATCGAAAACTCTGCCCAAATAAATCAATCCATTTCTCAGCAAATAAGTGCCTTAGCTTCTTCAGTTTGGTGATCCCCAGTGGTAGCTCTTGTATGTCAGATCCAGAAAGGTCTAATATCAGTAAGTTGGAAAGCTTCTCGATAGACTTCGGAAGAAGCTTCACCTTTGAACCACGCAGACTCAAATGGCGGAGATTGAACAGATCGCCAATAGCTTCAGGAACCTTGTCGATGGGTAGCCCACTTAACTCGAGTACTGACATATATCTGCACTTCTCCGCTATGCGGGGCAGTAGAGTGGATGATGGCATACTGCTGTCCAATGCGATGACAGATCGAAGGTGGTGTGCAGCCGAAGTTGACTCAGGAATACTGCCCTTCTTTACTTTGTGTATTACCAGTCGACGTCCATCATCCTTGAGAGATTCACCCCAATATTTATCCTCCTCGTATGCAACACCAAAGCATTCTCTCTGACACAAATCAACTGCCAAATCACGCACGATATCATGCATCCGGAATGATTTTATCCTGCCAAAGGAGTTCCTCTTAGTAACTTGCAGCATGTTTCTCTGAACCAACTCCTTCATATAGTCTTCTGCCACTTCCTCAATTGTGCTCTGACCCCTCTTCTCGATGAACCCCTCTGCTATCCACAACCGTACAAGCCTTTTCCTGTAGAATAGATGGTCCTCTGGGAACAAGCTGCAGTATAGGAAACAACTTTTCAAGTAAGTGGGAAGGTAGATGAAGCTCAGAAGCAAAACATTCCTTACATGATCAAGCCTTGGATTATTAATTATCTCCCAGCTGAGCTGGTGATTAATTCGTCTCCATTCCTCTAAGGTCTTGTTACGCACAAACAAGAGACTGCCGATAGAGACAATGGCAAGAGGTAAGCCTTCACACCTGCCCACTATTTGCTCTGACAAAGTCTGAAGTTCTGCTGGACACTCACGATCTGGAAAAGCCTTCTTAGAAAAGAGTTCCCATGACTCATCCTCTGATAAGGGCTCTAGTGTTAGTATCCTCTGATCTGGGAAAGCAAGGTGGGCTACATCAGCAATCCGTGTCGTGATTATTATTCTGCTCCCCTTGAGATTTGAAGTGAGTGCTCCAAACAAGTCAGTGTATGCTTCTGGAGTCCAAACATCATCCAATGTAACCAGGTACTTTTTCTGTTCCAAAAACATCTTCAGTGCCTCTTGCATGGCTGTCATGTCCATGGTGGCGATGTTACTTGGAACGCACAAACAATGTTTGTCTCTATCACTCTGTTTGTCTCTGAAAAGCTCGACGATCAATCTTCTAAGGACATCTTCTCTGGAGTAAGTCTGCGAGATGGAGACCCATGCATGGCAATCAAATTTCTCTCGTTCCTTGTTACAGACGGTTGCTGCTAGTGCCGTTTTCCCGAGCCCTCCCATGCCATGCAGAACTATTACAGAGCGTGCCAACTCATCATCTCCCAGCCACCGTACAAGTGTTTGCTTGTTATCTTCAATCCCAACAAGATCTTCTTCACCAAGGGAACGTGAAATGCTTGCTAGATCATGGGACTTCTGCACAATGTAACTGGAGTTGGTTGTATCCCCATTGATTATCGTCGGAACCCATCGCTTTTTCGTCTGAGATAGGTGTTTAAGGTTGGCCTCTGTTTCCTTCACCATGGAAGCTATCCTGTTTAATGAAAGCAGAGCTTTTGGTTGCTTGAACCCTTTCTTCAGGTAGAAGCAACATCCGACATCATGTTCCTGACCAACAAGATACAGATACTCATCCACTGTATCCTCGATCACGTATGCTACCTTGCGCACCTCCTCCAACCAGCCTTCATACACTTTATTGTTTCGGCTTCGAATGTCCATCTGACAGAAAATCATGCATCACGCGAAGCTCTCTACTAATGCGACCTATTCCGCCCTGGAGCTCTGTCAGCTGCGTCACATACTTCCCAAACTGTGTTGCTTCGTTTCCCAGAGCGATGCCGATCTTTTTTATGGCTAGAAGAATCACTGTCTCCGCCATTACGTTCTGAGAACTGGCTAACGTGGCAGTGCCGGGCCGCTTAGTTTCATATTTTCCTTGGTATCTATTCTAGCATGACCATCTGTGAAATGAAGCAAGAGATGCATTAATGCTGTCTGCTACTAGCATACCCGTATGAATGAAGAAAAACAGATAGCTAGAGTTATCAAGAAAAGCCGGATCACAAGTAAGAAAATGGGAAGAATAGCCGGTTGACTGTGCCATTTCTAAAAGCAGATAGCTACTCTTGCAAATAAGTAGTGTTAAAAAACAGATAGCTAGAATTATCAACGTCACAGTACTATTAAGCATTCCTAGCCTAAGATCTATCTAAATGATGAAAAGTTACAAATAAGTAGTGTGTTAAAGCTGCGGGTGTACATAACAAACCTGATATCGATCCCAATGGTCAGATCTGTAGAAACTAGTCTTGCAATCTCATGTGTTTCTGAACCTACAACAATGCCCTATGGATTGTGGAGTTGCTTCGTGTTCTAGCTAAGCTAATATCTGGCTAATCTAGCGCTAAGACAGCACTTGTCTATCAACCACGCCCTGTTCATGGATTGGCGCCTATCCAAAGATTCTTGACTCACTAACTGCTATGTCCTACCATAATGCTGAAAAATACAGACAGCCCCAATGTTTTCCACTTGGTCTACTTTCTAATAATGCCTGCTTCATTCTTTTGGGTAAAATCCAACGTGCATGGATTTCATGCATGTTGGATTTGCGGTATCAACTTAGTTGATTGTAGCTTTTCCAATCAACTTAGGTCTAAAAGGTTCAAGAAAAAACATCCACATTGTAGTAGTACGGTAGGTTGCTGAGGATTTGCGGTATCAACTTTTGTGTTAGCATTTTGCCCTTCCTTTTTTTAGGAGAAATTTTGCCCTTCCATTTTTGTTTTTGCAAATTGACATTTATTTAGGTATTACTACATGTTTGCAGTTTACATTTTGAAAACTTAATATAGTGATAGTACGGATCTGCAACAATAGAGTACCCCATAGGTTTTGCACAGCATGTATGCAGGTAGATGTCTAGTGCATTCTGGCGCCAATAAGGTTGACAATAAGAATCAGCAATAGTCAACTTACAGAAGCAGTTTGCTGTGCTGATCAAGCCGTTACTAATGCCAGAGCTCAACAGACTGAGACCACAAGAGGCTGAGATTAACTGCTTCGAGGTGCAGTTGACGTATAGAACAGAACAGAGAGTTTTATCAGTTCATCACTGAGCATGCTGCTGATCCCGGTGCTGCAACATGGGGGAAATGAAGTTCATCAGAAATTTCTAAACGAGAAATTCATAGAGAAAACAGAAATGAACACAACTGATCCATAAGAAACTTATGCTGCCTGCATCACTGCATGAGAAATGAGCATACGAGGATTAACGGAAGAGAAGAAACTGAAGGAGCAGAGTTGAACTATTTCTTGAGCTCAGCTTACCACAGCTAGTAGAAATGTAGAATGCCACACGCTGAAACAAAGCGACAGCAGGGGAATGGTTGAGAAGAGCACTCACTGCTAATGCAGCCTCCTCTTATTGCATAGGATGGCATTGAGTCTCGTAACCATCCATCAGGACCACTCATGTGGGGTGCTGGTGATGCCTGGCGGTGACGACCTAAAGTCTTTGTCACCTTATTAATGTCTGTGAGCAGAGGTGCGGTTACCGCATCCTCTATCTATTATATACTAAAAGTCGATAACAATCATTTTATTTTTAGAATTACAAAGAAAAATTTGCTAGAAATTATTGAAAATATATAGCCCTTAATTTAGTAGATCATAATTTTAAAGGCTTAGATTTGATATTTGACTTAGAAATATAACGGCTCTAATTACAAAAGAATCCATGTCAAGTACAATCCTAATTAAGAAAAAAATCAGAATTAAAAATAAAGAAAATCAGTAATTTGATTTCCATACAACATCCAAACTAACATGCATAAATAACTAAAATTCACAATAATATTTAAATAAAAAATAGCAAATTAAAAGAAATAGTCCATGTCAAGTACAATCCAAATTAACCAAAATCTGGAAAAAAAAAATAAAATAAACAATTTTATTTCTACATAAATTTCAAAGTAAACCCCTAAAAATAAATCTAGCATATTAACTAAAATAAAATAGAAATTAGTTTTTTTATACGAATTCTAGTCTAGAACTAAAAACAAATCTATGGCAAGTGAGATCCAAAATCATTCAAATTTAGAATAAAAATTAAAGGATAACTAAATGTTTGATTTGTAAATAAATTTGAAACCTAAATTCGAAAAGTATTAAAATTTATAAATCTAAACTAATTAGGCACTCTAAGGGCCTGTTTGTTTCAGCTGGTGAGTATCCAGCTAGTCAGAATCTGGAGAAGCTGGATAACCCTAGCTTCGGCTACTAGTTCATTTTCCGGATTCGTAGTTTCGCTACTTAGAATCGGATGAAAATCGGATCTGTTTGTTTGAGTGCAGATTCTAGAAGTAGTCTGCGATGCTTGCCGTGTCAAACAAATGCAGACCCTAAGGAAGCTTCTAGTGTTCCTAGTGGCTACCGTATTGTTTGAGAGAAGATGGAGCTGGTAAAAAGTCAACCGGTCCCAGTTGACGCTTGGATATCCGCGTCTTTGAAAAATATCCAAAACATGGGCCTGTCCAAACTGGTTGGCTCCCTAAGATTAAGATTATTGACTCACTAACTAGTAGGTCCCACCACAATGCTGAAAAATACAGACGGCTCCATGTTCACCACAAAGCAGCTAGCTAATAATGCACCATAATTCCTTTGATTGGAGAAGCAACTCCACATGCACACCACAATATCTATAGTTCAAGCCGAACAGAGAATTACAAGGTGCAAAAGTGTAATATCATAAGGTTCAAATCAACTTAGGCCTAACTCTAGACTGGATAGATCATACACACTTAGTAATCCACTTACGTTTTGTTATCATTGGAACTCCTAAGCTTATATGTAAGTTCTTCTTAAGATAAGTCGTTAGCAAGATAAAATTAACCTAAAACTTTATGTACACACATGAGCCAATATAAATCGAGATGTCACAACAAGATCAAAACGGCAACAATCTATCCTCGTCAGAACTCAGAAGGTAAAAAATGTAGCACCTGAAATGTATTCAGATATTATATATACAAAGCGGAAGCTATATATACAACCCAGCATAGCTGTACCGACCGACAGCAAAAGACGGGTGCTACAGCTCAGCTCCACCTCTCTCTTTATTTACTTTTATCTTTTATGTTTTCTTAATTTAACTTTATCTTTTCTGTGGGACCAACAGTTGTTGTGTTCCACAGAAAAGAAACCATCCTCGTCCCTGTTCCTGGTGTCGTGGCCGCGGCGGTGTAGATAGAGGCCGTGACGGAGCTGTCCACCAGAACAGCGCTGGGCCACGCCGTCGAGCGCTGTCCGATCCCTCCAGGGCCCACGGCCCGACGGCCACGCCGAGGCCATCGGGCTTCGCCCACGACGTGTCCGGCTGCCAGGACACCTACCTAGGGAAAATTTATAATAACCTCACAAATTAATGATTAGATTTTATTTCTATTACTATTTTTTTATTACTAGTATAATGTACCATAAAAAAATCGATAAAAAGAATAAATTGTAAATGAAGAACCACATGAATGTGTGAACGACAATATCAGAACCTTGAGAATTGAAGGGAGTGCTCCAAACAAGTCACTGTATACTTTTTGAGTCCAAACGTCATCCAATGTAACAAGGTACTTTTTCTGTTCCAAAAACATCTTCAGTGCCTCTTGCATGGCTGTCGTGTCCATGGTGGCCATGTTACTTGGAACACATTGTTTTGTCTCTGAAAACCTCGATCCGCCATGCTACCTTGCGCACCTCCTTTAACCAGCCTTCATACACTTGATTGTTACGGCTTTGATGTCCAGATTTAATCTCAGATGGTTTTGATATCCAAATTTTGAATTCAAATTACGAAATAAGCTGGTATTTACATTAAACAATATATCGTATTAATTACATATTCAATTCTTCTTTTGTTTTTGAAAAATTGACTTGGTACTCAGTTCTGTAGGTTTCATATAGATTTAAAATCTAAATTTGGAGTCTAAGTAAGTTCGCCGTTTTTTATGTTTTCCGGTTGCCGCTTCCCAATGCAAAATAAAACCATGCATTGGAGTCACTTAACCTCTACTGGAGCATATACCTTTGTGTATACGCATCATTACATCCATCTAGATAGCCGACCAGTTTTTCATTAATCACCGTGACGCAAAATTTTAGGATAGTTTCTGATTATAATACATGCGTCTTACGCAGACCAGGTTCATTTGGTTGGATGGCAGTAGTACAAAAGAAGAAAATGCAGCAGCAGATCACGGTGTTCCTTACCAGGTACTTGCATAAATATTATTATCTCATAACATTTTAGTATTTTATAACAGCAATCACTCAAATGTCTGACAGACACAACCGAAATATATAGCTAGGAGCCACAATTCGGAAGCAGTCTAGCTTGTACGCTTGTTGCAAACAGCCGTATTGCCAGCCGCTGGCTTACAAACAGTCGCATACAAACGCGACCGCCCGGCGTTGCAGCCCTGTGAACAGCCTTTCGCATTACTGCGTGTAAACACGCTGCCAATCATGCATGCAACATGCACTATAGCTCTTAGAGCATGTAATTAACACACATATACACAAGTACTTGGCTTCCTTTATTCATCAAACGACAAAATAAAAACGGCAAGCCTTTAAGAAGCAGCTGCATGGAGCATGCGTACTAATTAAACTGTCTTCCTCCGGACGATCCTACATGTTTCCCTCCCCTGTACGTAGAACATTATTTTCCTGCCAATGAGACATGAGGATGCTAATTAAAGCAACTTGTCTGCGTAATCTCATCTCTCCAGTCTCTGAGACTACGATAACGCGAGCAAGTGGTATTTAGTGGGGAGTTGTGTGACTTACATCGATCTCCAAACCAGCCATCAATCTCGGAGAGTATACCTCCACCGCGTACCTCCAATTCCAGGACATTCACACAGCAACGTGAAGAACTCCGGGGTGATCTCGCCGAAGGCTAGATATTTGAGGGGCATGAGGAACTCGATGCCAGCTGGGACCTCCGTCATGCTGCTGAGGTTGACTAGTTCTAATTCTTCCAGGCTCGCCATGGCACCTTGCTGTATCTCGAGGCGCTTCAGGTTAGGCAGGTCTATTAAGGAGAGAGCCTTCAGCTTGGGAAACCACCCTGGGAGAAATACCAGCTGCTCTCCGCTGTATGCTCTGGTCAACTGTAGATGCGTCAGACTTGACAACCGAGAGAGGCACAGCAGGGGGTCTTCTCTCAGCTGGGACCAATATAGATGCAACGAAAACAAATTGTGCCCAGCCGTTTGGAAGAGAGACACTCCTCCAGTGTCCCTTCCGCCAATCGTCCTCTCAACGCAATTTTTTGAAGGCTAAGAGGTGGTGGGTTCAAACCATTCAATTGAATAACCTCATCTTCATCACTTGCTGCAATGGATAAGGCGGACAAGAACTGCATCTGCACTAGAGACTTACACAGGCGTTCACAGTAGAATCCTTCACATTCCGTATCCTGATGCTTCTAAGTTGCTTCAACTCCCCCAAATGTCTAGCAGACTCATCCTGCGCTTCCAACGCTTGTAGTGTCTGTAGCTCTCTCAGGTTCCCGAGGCCCTCAGGGATGCATACACCAATACTCCATCGAAAACTTTGTGCAGATGGATCAATCCATTTCTCAGCAAATAAGTGCCTGAGCTTCTTCAGTTTGGTGATCCCTCTAGGCAGCTCTTGTATCTCAGATCTACAAAGGTCCAATGTCAACAAATTGGAAAGCTTCTCTATAGACTTTGGAAGGAGCTTCACCTTCGAATCACGCAGACCCAAATGGCGGAGATTGAAAAGATCTCCAATAGCATCAGGAACCTTCTCGACGGGTAACCCACTTAACTCGAGTACTGACATATATCTGCACTTCTCTGCTATGAGAGGCAGTAGAGTGGATGATGGCATACTGATATCCAATGCGATGACAGAGCGAAGCTGGTGTGCACTCGAAATTGACTCAGGCATACTGCCCTTCTTTAGTTTGTGTATTGCCAGTCGACGTCCTTCCTTCTCCTCGAGAGATTCACCCCCATATTTACCCTCCTCGTATGCAACACCAAAGCATTCTCTCCGACACAAATCGACTGCCAACTCACGCACGATGTCGTGCATCCGGAATGATTTCATCCTGCCAAATTCATTCCTCTCAACAAGCTGCAGCATGTTTCTGTGAACCAACTCCTTTAGATAGCCTTCCGCCACTTCCTCAATTGTGCTTTGACCCCTCTTCTCGATGAACCCCTCTGCTATCCACAACCGTACAAGCTCTTTCCTTTTGAAAAGATAGTCCTCTGGAAACAAGCTGCAGTATAGGAAACAACTTTTCAAGTATGTGGGAAGGTAGATGAAGCTCAGATGCAAAACATTCCTTACGTGATCAAGCCTTGGATTATTAATTATCTCCCAGCTGAGTTGATCATGTATTCGTCTCCATTCCTCTAAGGTCTTGTTACGCACAAACAAGAGACTGCCGATAGAGACAATGGCAAGAGGTAAGCCTTCACACCTGCCCACTATTTGCTCTGACAAAGTCTCTAGTTCTGCTGGACACTCACGATCTGGAAAAGCCTTCTTACAAAGAGTTCCCATGACTTATCCTCTGATAAGGGCTCTAGTGTTAGTATCCTCTGATCTGGGAAAGCAAGGTGGGCTACGTCAGCAATCCGTGTCGTGATTATTATTCTGCTTCCCTTGAGATTTGAAGTGAGTGCTCCAAACAAGTCAGTGTATGCTTCTGGAGTCCAAACATCATCCAATGTAACCAGACACCTTTTCTGTTCCAAGAACTTCTTCAGTGCCTCTTGCATGGCTGCCGTGTCCATGGTGGCGATGTTACTTGGAACACTCTCTTTGTCTCTATCACTCTCTTTGTCTCTGGAAAGCTCGACAATCAATCTTCGAAGGACATCTTCTCTGGTGTAAGTCTGTGAGATGGAGACCCATGCGTGGCAATCAAATTTATCTCGTTCCTTCTTACAGACGGTTGCTGCTAGTGCCGTTTTCCCGAGCCCTCCCATGCCGTGCAGAACTACTACAGAGCGTGCCAACTCATCATCTCTCAGCCACTGTACAAGTGTTTGCTTGTTATCTTCAATCCCAACAAGATCTTCTTCACCAAGGAACGTGAGATGCTTGCTAGTTCCTGGGACTTCTGCACAATGTAACTGGAGTTGCTAGTATCACCGTTGTTTATCGTCGGAACCCATCGGTCTTTCGTCTGGGATAGGTGTTCAAGGTCGGCCTCTGTTTCCTTCACCATGGAAGCTATCCTGTTTAATGGAAGCAGAAGTGTTGGCTTGTTATCGTCGAAACCCATCGCTCTTTTGATCCCTCTCTTCAGGAAGGAGCTCCATCCGACATCGTGTTCCCGACCAACAAGATACAAGTAGTCGTCCACCATGTCCTCGATCGCGTATGCTACCTTGCGCACCTCCTCCAACCAGCCTTCATACGCTTTATTGTTGCGGTTTCGAATGTCCATTTGGCAGAGAAAATCATGCATCACGCCGAAGCTCCCTCATAACGCGACGCATTCTGCCCTGGAGCTCTCTCAGTTGCGTCACATACTTTGCAAACTGAGCACCGCTTGCTGTGTTGCTTCGTTTCCAATAGCGATGCCGATCTTTTAATGGCTAGGAGAATCACGGTCTCTGCCATTACTTTCCGAGAACTGGCTAATTAATTTGTCAGTGCTTGGTAACTTAATTCATTCCATATTTTCCTCGATATCTATCATAGAATGACCATCTGCGAAACGAAGCAAGCCAAAGATGTATTAGTGCGTTCCGCCAGTTGCATCTCCCGAAACACTTTAGCTCGCCTAACCCCCTAAAACTCTTTTCCCATCTAACCCACATAATCAAACAAAACAATGTTGGGTTGATCGGGCAGGCTAACTGCCTCCCGAGATTTCAGGGAGGACTTCCTCCACTCACGCACCCTGATCGGGGGTGCTACCAACCATTGGTTTTCGGTCCCGGTCACTGTGTGCACATATAAAAACGGGGGTTTTCCCACATGGTTATGACGACGGTTATTCAAGGTCCCGAAAATCCCGAACACGTCCGATCTCTCATGGTGCACTCAGGTGAACGAAGGCCGTGCTACCTCCGTCCTCGTCCACGGGTCCGACGCCCTTACTACCTACGGCGCCATCGGCCGAACTCCGTCGTCCCCGTAGGCCACCTCTACCGCAGCTGTCTCCCTCACCGACCGCACCTCCACTTCCACCCTCATGGCAACCTCCGGCTCAGGTACACATTCATGATTCTACTTTAATGCTAAGGCTAGGTGTTCTTGATTTGCTATAGGGATTAAGATTTATGTTGTGTTTTAGACTTAGAAATTATCTAACATTGGTATCAGAGCCCCCCCTAGACTCATGAACCCTAGATTTTTTGGATCGGGTAGCATATAGAAGGAGATGAATTAGGGGAAGAAATCCCCTCCCACCCGAACACCAAATCTTTTGGACTTAGATCGGCGGAAGAACACACAAAAAAAATGGCGGCGGACTTACCCGGCGTTTTCGGCTCGGGCCGCCGCCGCATGCTACCGAGGCACCGCCGAGCCGCTCCCGCCTTGCGCTCACAGTCGCCGACGCTCCGGGGCCGCCGGCCGGCCTGCTCCAAGCGGGCGCTGCCGCCGACGCGTCCGCCCGAAGATGCGCCGCCGCTCGGGGCCTTATCGCTTGCGGGCATCGCCGCCGTGCCGCCCCGCTCAGGCGCCGCTGCCGCCATCTTGCTTCGCGAGCCGACGCCGCCGTCGCGCGTACTGCCGCTCGGGGTCGCCACCCCGTGGGCCGCCGCAGCTGCCGTTGTCGCGCGGGCGCCAAGAGCGTCGCCGCCTCTCCGCCCGGCGCGCCGCCATAGCCGCTCGGGGATGCCGCCGTGCGCCGCCCGGGTTTTCGCCTCTCCCCATCAATTAATGGGCTTCATGTGTGTTTTGGGCCGACTGATCTCAGCCGTCCGATCGAGATCGGACGGTACGCGTGAGATGGCGCGCCGCCGGGCCGCGCGGGGAAGATGGGCCGCGGGCGTGTTTTGGGCCGCTCTCGGCCGACCGTGCGCATGTGTTGGGCTGTCCCGAGATTTTGGGCCGCGCATGTAAAACGGGCTGCGTGCGGGATTTCTTTCCCGTGCGAATTTTTGGGCCATGAGCCGATTTTCCGCCCGATTTTCCTTTTGGGGCCAAATTTTGGCCTAAATTTTGTTTTGAGGCTGTTTTCTCAGCCCAAATTTACTTTTGAGCCCATTTTTGGCTGAAAATTTATATTTTTCAGTGCATTTTCTCTTATTTTACATGCACTGTTATAATTTTAATTTTCAGTACATTTAATTTTGTTTTTAGTATATCTTAATGCACTGTTTTATGTAATTTTTTTCGGAGGGCCAAATTATAATGAATAATTACGTCATTGTTATGAATAATCTCAAATTAAAATTAACCAACGAGATATTTTAATTTTGAGAATTTATGCTTAGTTTTTGGCATTATGTATACATATGGTTATATTCTGACCAACGTCGTTTATAATCATATGTCTCCAACGAAATATTTAATTTTAAGAATTTATGCTTAATTTTGGCATTATGTATACATATGGTTATATTCTGACCAACGTCGTTTATAATCATATGTCGCCAATGAGATATTTTATTCCTGAAATTTTATGCTTAATTTTGGCATTATGTAAGCATATGGTTATATTCTGACCAACGTTGTTTATAATCATGTCGCCAATTAGATATTTTAAATTTAAAGTCTTCATGATCAAATTTTGGCATTATGTATACATATGGTTATATTCTGACCAACGTCATTTATAATCATATGTCGCCAACGAGAAATTTTAATTTTGATACTTTATGATTAATTTTGGCATTATGTATTCATATGATTATATTCTGACCAACGTTGTTTATAATCGTATGTCGCCATAGTTATTCGATTCTTTTCATTTTCGCCCAACGGTGATATGAATTAGAACTGTAAATTTATGCATGTTATTAATCAGACCAACGTAGGGTTAATTGCATGCAATATAAATATTTATGATGTTTCTAATTTTGCCCTGTATTTTAACATTCGGCACTTAATGCTTCGAACGTTGCCGCCACTATTGATAAAATTAAGCAGCTCACGGGGAATAACTTTTCCTCGTAGAGAGAACGAATTTATGTTGTTCTTGGAGTTTTGGACCTTGATTATGCCCTAAGAGTAGACATTCCCGTTCCGCCCCCACCAAGGGTGAGGAGAACTTTCTTGAGAAAAGAAGATTTATGATGACAATGTTTGAAAAATGGGAACGATCTAATGATTATCACTTATGATTATGAAAACCTCAATTTCGGTCATGATTAGGGAGCAATTCCCAATTCTAAAAAAGCTAAAGATTACATGGCTTCAATTGAGGAGAAATTCAAAGGTTCAACTAAAGTTTATGCCAGTACCTTAATTCAGAGGCTTTTAACCTCTAAATATGATGGGTCTGGCAGTATTAGAGAGCATATCATGATGATGACTGATATGGCAGAAAAACTCAAGGGCATATGGACATGGCAATTTCTCATAGTTTTCTAGTTCTTTTTATTATGACATCACTTCCTTCTGAGTTCACAGCCTTTTAAATTTAATTACGACACTCGAGAAGAGAATGGGGCATGAGCGATTTGATCGCCATGTGTGTCCAGGAGGAAGAAAGGATAAGAACAGAAAAGAAAGATTTTGCCTTTAATGTAGGTGGCTCTCATAAAAGGAAGTTCAAAGGGGACTTCAAATCTAAGAAGAAACTGAATTTCTCCTCTAACTCAGATAAATCGGGGCCTAGAGTGCACAATGCACCAAAGCCTCATATTGCTTCCGCTGCAACATCTAAAGATAAGGAGATGCCACTTCTGCAAACAGCCATGACATTTTCAGAAAAACTGTGTACGTTTTCTTAGTTTTAATGTATTTTTATAGACAATAAATGTATTTAAAGAGATTGTCTTTTTTTTTAAACAAGAAAAGGTCTATATGTTTTCTCTTAATTATTTCCTTGTATCTTTAGATTAATGATGAGACTTCTTCGAAACTGTGGCACTGTCGTTTAGGCCACATTTCGAGGGGGAGAATGTAGCGTCTCATTAAAGAAGAAATCTTGACTCAGACCACTGTACTGATTGCATTAAAGAAAAATAAAACAAATAAAGAAGGAAACTACTCACAGTACAGGACTCGTAGAATTAATTCACAGTGGATGGTTTTTGATTCTTTCATCACATTCACTAATGATATTGATATTTACGGTCCTTTTCCTGTGACATCAGTGGATAGTTTTGATTTTTTCATCACATTCGCTAATGTTTTCTCCCGTTATGGTTTTATTTTTTCCCCATTAAAGATCGTTTTGAATCACTCGACAAATTCAAGATATTTAAGGCTGAAGTTGAAAATCAGCACAACCTAAGAATTAAAATTGGAGGATGAACTAAAGTCTATAAGCACTAATAATGTATGAGACTTAGTAGAAATCCCTGACGGAGTCAAAACAGTAGATTGTAATGGGTCTACAAAACAAAACATGACTCTAAGGGAAATATCGAAAGATTCAAATCAAGGCTTGTAGCAAAAGGCTTCTCACAAAGAGAGGAAGTAACTACAATGACGTCTTTTCTTCCGTCTCGACTAAAGATTCATTCGAATTGTTATGGCACTTGTAGCTCATTATGATTTAGAGTCGCATCGATGGATGTTAAACGACATTTCTTAAATGGCGACTTGCAAGAGAATGTTTACATGGCTCAACCGGAAGGTTTTGTCGTGGAAAGCAAGGAGCATATGGGATGTCGACTTAAGAAATCCATTTATGGCTTAAAACAAGCGTCGAGGCAGTGGTACTTCAAATTTGATAAAATCATAAGAAGATTCGACTTTAAAGAAAATAAAGTTGATAACTGAATGTATATTAAGTTCAAGGGGAGTAAATCCACCATCTTAATACATTATGTGGATGATATCTTATTGGCCAACAGCAATTAGGATATGCTGTTTTGAGACCAAAAGATTTCTTTCATCCAATTTTGATCTCGGTGATGCCTCTTATGTTCTTGGTATTGTAATTCACCAAGATAGGTCTAAAGGAATATTAGGTTTATCTCAGAATGCATACGTTGACAGAGTACTAAAGAAATACAATATGAATAAGTGCTCGCTCGCTCGCTCCTATTGTTAAGGCGATAAGTGCGGGACATTTCAATGTCCAAGGAACCAATATGAAACCGATCGATGAAGTCGGTTCCTTATGCTTCATTGTCGGAAGCATTATGTATGCTTAAGTATGTACACGCCCTGATTTAGTTTTTGTAACTGGGATGCTTGGCAGATATTAGTCAAATCCAGAACTAGACCACTGGAAAGCCGTTGAGAAAGCTTTGCGTTATATGCAAACTACTAAGTATTTCATGCACACATATAAGTTTTCTGATAGCCTTGATGTTATTGGTTATTCAGATTCAGACTTTGCGAGATGTGTTGATACTAAGAAATCCACGCCAGTTACATCTTCACACTCACCGGAGGAGCTTTTTCGTGGAAAAGCTCTAAACAAACCCTACGGCATCTTCAACGATGCAAACCGAGTTTTGTGGCATGTTATGAGGCTACCGGGCAGGCTGTATGGCTTAAGAATTTTATCCCGGAACTTAGAGTTATAGACAGCATCTCTGAACCACTCATTTTATACTGCGATAATAAACCCGCAGTCTTTTATGCAAATAACAACAAGTCAAGTGGTGCTGCCAAACACATTGACATTAAGTATCATGTTGTGAAAGATAGAATCCAGGATCAAACCATAAGTATCAAGCATATTAGTACTAAGTTAATGCTTATGATCCGCTTACTAAAGGCTTACCACCCAGTACTTTTCGTGATCATGTTGCCGGCATGGGTTTACTGGAAAGCCTCTGATTCTAGATAAAAGGACCTTAAAACAAACCAACTCCCATTAAGAATAATGAATATCCATTCTAAGATAAAATTAGTACGCTATAGGTACTGAGGTTGTATGGTACTTTATTGACTATGCAACACATTACCTTGGTGTGCTGTTTTATCAAAGGATGGGCTTATGATGTTAGCCTTACGATCAAAGGGGAGAATGTTGGGTTGATCGGGCAGAGCTAATCGCCTCCGAGATTTCAGGAGGACTTCCTCCACTCACGCACCTGATCGGGGTGCTACCAACAATTGGTTTCGGTCCGGTCACCGTGTGCACATATAAAAGCGGGGTTTTCCACATGGTTATGACGACGGTTATTCAAGGTCCCAAAATCCCGAACACGTCCGATCTCTCATGGTGCACTCGGTGAGCGAAGGCCGTGCTACCTCCGTCCTCGCCCACGGGTCCGACGCCCTCACTACCTACGGCGCCATCGGCCGAACTCCGTCGTCCCGTCGGCCACCTCTACCGCAATGTCTCCCTCACCGACCACACCTCCACTTCCACCCTCATGGCAACCTCCGCTCAGTACACATTCATGATTCTACTTTAATGCTAAGGCTAGGTGTTCTTGATTTGCTCTAGGATTAAGACTTATGTTGTGTTTTAGACTTAGAAATTATCTAACAAACAATACTCAAGACAGGCAGGTCCACTAGAATTGCAGCGAAGTCAATATTATTGTTAACTGACAAGAACGAGTGCTATCAACCAGGTAAAGAGAAGGCAGGGAATCTATCTCAACATACGTACCAGCTCGCAGGCCTTGGTGAAACTACAGCCGTTACAGTCCTTTTTCCTGAAGAAGTCCTTATTGTGCTCTTGGTGCTGGAAGAATTCCAAAAACTTATTAGTATACTGCTCTTTAACAACCAAAAAAGAAACAGGAGGAAAGGGGTGATAAATATGCCATCGATCGTTAAAGATGCGACGCACCTGCCTTCTAATGGTTTTGTAGGATCGTTGATAGCAATCGAGGAAGTGAATGATTGCAGCGTTTAGTAGAAGCTATTTTTTTTATATGCTAATCACTAAGAGCACATAAAAAACAAGAAAGAAATAAGAAAAGAAATATTAAATTTTACCTCGCATGAAAACTCGCTGGACCGAATATACGAAACCCAGCTTGTAACTTGGCTTCTCCTGAGCAGTGTGCTTTACTTGGCCTAAGGCAATTAGGTGCTAGTACATTATTCTGGATGCGATGCCTTGAAGTACCACCTGATGGCTTGTTGTTGAAGGTTGAAGCTGACGCAATTAAAAAAAGTTTATTGCAGTTTACCTCTATTCCTCTCTATACGGATTCTTACAAAGCGCTTTTATGGTGATGAATATATAGTGGTCGGGAGACTGTATATAGATTTTTGTATTTTTTTAGTTCATTTGATATATTTTAAATTAAAACAAATACTAAACAAAAAATAGGTAATTAAGACAGCTTAATCAACTGCTGCCTGGTGAGGAGACAACAGGTGATTAAGCCGGCTTAAGTACCTCCTCTAACTTTCTTCGCTTAATATTTGTTTGAATTTGTAAATATTTGAAATGAGCTAAAAAAATTACAAAAAATTTATATCCAATCTGCCGACACAACATACTTGACAATGTAAGTTTTGGGTAATTTTATCCATTGTGAATATTGCTAAAAGATTCATACATTTTTTATATTTTTATGAGTTTGTATATATAGCAAACAAACTCCACAAATTACGAATTTTTATGTGAAACCTCCTGACACAATCATAGTTATTATGTAAATTTTTGAAAATTTTATGTAATCTAAATTTGCCATATTTAGTTGGATTAATTTAATTATTAATTTACGGCAGCTGAATTTAATCATGAATTTAATTCATGATTAAATTAATCCGAATAAATGTGACAAATTCGGAGCACATAAAATTCACAAAAAAAATCATAATAACTATGACTGGTCGGAAGGCTGTACATAAATTTTCATAATTTTTTGAACTCATTTGTTATATTTAAAAATTCAAACAAACACTATACCAGAATAAATTAACTATTGCTATAGAACTATTTGGGTCAAAAGTCACGTCACTTTAGAATAACTCCTTAGCCTTTTTGCACCGGTTTAGTATATAGGAAGCTAGAGTTGCCGCAGCATGATGGAAGAGTGGCTCAAGCCTGGAGGTGGACTCGAGGCCTTCGTTAGCAACACACCACAAGTAGTTCACACTTCCGACTTTTCGAACGCGTCACGTATCGAAGCCTTCAGAACCGCACCTCCCGTAGCTTCTTCACGCATCATCCACCACGTATCGTAGCCTCCGGACCGCACCTCCATAGCTCCAACACGTATCATCCATCTCTGATCTCTATGCGCCCTAAGCATGTGTCCGACCATCTCGCATGACATCCTTAACCGTCTGGACCTCAGATCTCCCCATCCTAGTCCCGGTCCTCCTCGTCACTGACAATGATCGCCTCCATGCTCATCCTGCACATGCAAAGACCAAAGAACATTCTTCCGGCACAAGTTCATCCTAACTTGACCAACATCAGTCCATACGCACACATGCCAACACACCTCGCATAACATCGATAAACAATATTATCAAATATACATCATCATAAATTTACCGTTGTCAATTATTCATCACCAAAATAACCTAGACCTAACCACATGGTCTAATAGCTTTGATCCGGCCAATTAGGGTAGGCAATTAAGCTGGCTAATTAGCTGGCTTAATCATCTGCCACCCCCTCATCAGACGGCACCAAACCTATCATCCCCATCTGGTAGGGTCGAGGCACGCCGCGTGTCGCGTTAATGGCGCTGCCGCCGCCAACGAGACGATGAAGCGATATTTTTGTCAATACGGTGCACATATGACTATTTTTATAAATACGATGCGAAATAGTGTCAAATGTGATTTTAACTCGATAAAATTGATATAGTATCTACTATAATCAATTTATAATATTTATTTTCAAAATATATTATTTAAAAATTCATTACTATAGATAGGTCTAAAGAATGGAGCCACTAAGACGGAAGCTCGGTTGTATCAAAAAAATTTTTTTTTTGAACTCCGGTTGTATCAAATTGGCTAGCCATAAGTCGAAGTTGGTGTAAAATAGGAAGGCTTGAATAGTGATTTTTGGGAGTCAGTCAAGCCAAGCAGCTGGTCGTGACGAGTCGCAACGCACGGATCAATGTGGGACAGACATTGATTGATTTTTACTTTATCTTTTCTTGTGGGACCAACATTGATCAGGGAGACCAAGACTTCCACGAAACATCCTCGTCCCGTCTCAGTGGTTCCCTCAACATGCATAACGCGAAGCTCCGTCATAACGCGACCCATTCTGCCTTGCCGCTTCGTTTCCGAGAGCGATGCCGATCTTTTTAATGGCTCTCGGAAGAATACACGGTCTCTGCCATTACGTTCTGGAACTGGCTATGGTGGCAGTGCCGGGCCTCTTAGTTTCGTATTTTCCTTGGTATCTATTCTAGCATGACCATCTGTGAAATTAATCAAGTGATGCGTTAATGCTACTAGCATAGCCGTATATGTGAGGGATCACGGGAAGAATAGCCGGTCGACTATGCCGTTGCGCTGTTGTCAACACAAAGATTCCCCTTACGTCTTGTAATTTATAATTTATTTGAAGTTCACATGAGTTGAGAACAAATTGGGGGCTTGCAATCCATATTTGCACAACATTAAAATTGAGAATAAAAGGTACCAATACTAAGTCAAACAAAAAATGGCAAGCCCGGACCACCTAGAGGAGATGCACAATTGAGATACGCATGTTTGTTTCTCGTCAATTGAATTCAAGTTAGCAGGAGGACAACAGAAAGGCACAAACATTCTGGCAGTGGTGCTGTACTCCACTTAGTATATATGGTTTTGCAACATGAGGGGCTCTTGAATCGAATGCTCTGAGCTCCATGGAGACATGGCTGTCCACATCGACATTTGGTGGGCAGGGCAAGGCAACCTTGTGCTCAGAATGGTTATGTATCGATCCCCGATTTGATCTGATCAGGTGCCTCTCACGGTCAGACAATAAGTTGTTTCACTTGATATACGGGGGTGTTCGGCAGGTGACCGGCTTCTCACTTTTGCTATAGTACCTAACTTTTAAACAGAGTATTTTTTTAAGACGGAGTCTACAGATTAAACGTAGTACACGTTAAAAGCTCAACATCTGTACCAGCTAAAATCGTAAGTGAGTATCGGTCTCTTCGTAATCTGTACCGTAAACAGCCAAAATTCAAAAATTTCAGCCAAAAGCCATAAGCCGCAGCTAAAACGAACACCCCCTACATCTGTCTGAGGCTTGTACTTGGGAACCGGGTGCAGGGTCGTTTGTAACACCCCGGTCTTTCATAGGGCCCAAAATGCTACCATCACACCTTTACTAATTCAAAAGTATTGCTAATTTAACTTCTAGCAGTACTTTTCCTATTCTTGACCCAGGTGACGACCCTCCCTGTGTCCCTCGACTGACCGGCCCTCCACTCCCGTGGAGCGGTAGCGACATCAGGGGCGGGGAGGCGAGGCACAGGCGTACTTGAATCCTAGCTACTACATATGAATGATCGATGTGTTTAGTAAATCATTGAATCCTGCAACCACCGGTGGCTTAACCCCCGCAACCCCGCCCATGGGTCCGTCGAGCTCGATGCCGTTTTCCATTATGGTTCCCCCTTGTGCCACTGTTTTTTGAAACACCCTTTGTAATACTCTCTTCAATGAAACTATCATAACAAGGAGCACACAAGGACAAGCGTCCCATCGCCAAGCTGGACTCGCACAAATCACAAAGCAAACTCCATGTACATGCACAACATGCAGCCATATCACCCCCTATTACGCCCCGCAGGAAGCGCGCGCGGAAGGATTCGCGGCCGCTCGCATGAGCCACGTCACCCCGCGCTGGCCCTCTGCGCGCCGTGTGGATTAGGAATTTGCGTTTTTTGCCCCTCCGTTTTGCAGGATGGCCCCCCACGTTTTCAGAAATTACGCACGGGTCCCTGTTTTTTTACGTACAGATCCTCGTTTTTTCAAAAAAGCCCTCTGTCTTTTTCGAAAATGTGTTTTTGCCCCCGGTTTTTTTTTGAAAAACTCCTCACGAATTAGCGCCTCTTTTATTTTGATACGTACGGTGGCTGACGCGGCGTTGTGCCGCGCCTACGAGGCTAGTATATCAATATATGGGCAGAAATTGGAGCGATACCGCCCACCCAAATTATGGCGTGCAAAGGCGGCACCATGACCTAGGTGATCGAGTTCGTAAAATGAGGCAAAGTATGTAGTACCAGATACTCACGTATGATTTTGGTCGATATAAATTAAATCGTTATAATATATGTGCACTATAATTAACTTGTACACCTCGTATTGAAAAGACTATATTTAAAAACAGTTAATGTAGAAAAGACAAAAAAACAACTTTTAGAAGCTAAAAAGAAGATACCCTTAATCAATGTGGGCCATATGATGGACCCCTAGGATCTTTTCTTTTCCTACCGATTAATGATAGATTTTCAAGGAATTTGTTTTTTTCTTCTGAATTTAGGTTTTATTTTAGAATTTCTAGCCTTTGAAATGAAGGTGATGCCTTCGATCTCACCATTTTTCGTAAATATAATAAATACGAAAACCCAATAGCATTCACACAAATGTCTTACTTTATTCGTCAAACGAAACACAGAAAATCGCAAGCCTTGAATTAGCAACTGCAGCATGTGTGCACTGGCGCTCATGAGCAACGAACTGAAGGGGATGATCCTCCGTGTGTCCCTCCCCCTCCGATAGAGACAATTGCAAGAGGTAAGCCTTCACACCTGAAGTTCTGAAGTTCTGCGGGACACTCATGATCTGGAAAAGCCTTGTTACAAAAGAGTTCCCATGACTTATCCTCTGATAAGGGCTCTAGTAGCCTTGAAGAGGCTGTCCGTAGCCTTGCACACCCTGGATATGACAATAGAAGTCTTTGCTAATATGGTGGAAGTTTGTGATGTCTGGTCCTTTGCTGAAAAAGGGAGCTCTGCCCTTTCCCATGGCATATTCAGACAAGTATTTATAGCCATGGGCCCTTGGTTATACAGATATCCCTATCTATTCTTATCTTTATAGGGGGCACATATATACTTTCTCCTGCTTGAAATTACATAAACATCCATATATAAGTCTATTCTTATAGAGGTACATATACCATTTTCCTAGCCTTGTAAATATGACATTCTTATGAAATTCATTATAAATCTAAGTCTATTATTATGAATTTTTAAACGATAAATTCATTATAAATCTAAGTCTATTCTTATGAATTTTTAAACGAGAATTTCATTATAAATATGGCATTACTTTAATTGAAGTTGTAGAACATAGAGAAAGTACCAGAATGTGGGTTGAGATTTATCATGGCCACTGATCTAGAGGATCATATGGAAAACAGAAATGAACACAACTGATCCATAATAAACTTATGCTGCCTGCATCACTGCATGAGAAATGAGCATACGAGGATTAACGGAAGAGAAGAAACTGAAGGAGCAGAGTTGAACTATTTCTTGAGCTCAGCTTACCACTAGGGCTGTGAAAAAAGCTCGAGCTCACGAGCTACTCGAGTTCGGCTCGTTCTAGGCTTGATTCGAGCTCGGTTAGAACTTTAAATGAGCCGAACTCGAGCTTGATCTCGAGCTCGCGAGCTTTACCGAGCCGAACTCGAATAGTTCACGAGCTCCGATTCGAGCTTAAATAGTAATACATATTAATTCTTACCGAGCTTACTCGAGCCGAACTCAAGCTCGAGCTTTCCTTATTGTTGAAAATTAGTGTATATTTAAATTATTTTGACTGTTATCGAGCTTACTCGAGCCGAACTCGAACTCGAGCTTTTCTTATTATTGAAAAAAGTGCATAATAAATTATTTTAATTGTTATCGAGCTTCACCGAGCCGAGCTCGAGCCTACTCGAGCTTGGACCGAGCCGAGCTCGAGCCCAGGTTCAAGCTCAGACCCCATCTCGAGCTCGGCTCGAGCTTCTACCGAGCTCGAGCTTGAAAGGTTAAGCTTGCTCGAGCTCGACTCATTTACAGCCCTACTTACCGCAGCTAGCAGAAATGTAGAATGCCACACGCTGAAACAAAGCGACAGCAGGGGAATGGTTGAGGAGAGCACTTGCTGCTAGTGCAGCCTCCTCTTATTGCATAGGATGGCATTGAGTCTCGTAACCATCCATCATTACCACTCATGTGGGGTGCTGGTGAAGCCTGGCGGCGAAGACCTAAAGTCTTTGTCACCTTATTAATGTCTGGGAGCAGAGGTGCGGTTACCGCATCTTCTATCTACTATATACTAAAAGTCGATAACAATCATTTTATTTTTAGAATTACAAAGAAAAATTTGCTAGAAATTATTAAAAATATATAGCCCTTAATTTAGTAGATCCTAATTTTAAAGGCTTAGATTTGATATTTGACTTAGAAATATAACGGCTCTAATTACAAAAGAATCTATGTCAAGGACAATCCTAATTAAGAAAAAATCAGAATTAAAAATAAAGAAAACTAGCAATTTGATTTCCATATAAATTCCAAACTAATATGCATAAATAACTAAAATTCACAATAATAATTAAATGAAAAATAGCAAATTAAAAGAAATAGTTCATGTCAAGTGCAATCCAAATTAACCAAAATTTGGAATAACAAATAAAATAAAATTAGCGATTTTATTTCTACATGAATTTCAAAGTAAACCCCTAAAAAATAAATGCTGAATAATAACTAAAATAAAATAGAAATTAGTTTTTTATACGAATTCTAGCCTAGAACTAGAAAGAAATCTATGGCATGTGAGATCCAAAATCATTCAAATTTAGAATACAAATTAAAGGATAACTAGATGTTTGATTTGTAAACGAATTTGAAACCTAAATTCGAAAAAAATTAATATTTATAAGTCTATACTAATTAGGTACTCTAAGGAAGTTTCCATATTAACTAGAAAGATCTAGTCATCTATCTAGGAGACCCAAATTAGAATAGCTCATATTAAAAGAAAGAGTCCCATGTCAAATATAATCGAAAATACATAAAATTCGGAACAAAAAACTAAAGAAAATTAGTAATTTAATTTCAATACGACATCTAAAGTAACATATGCAAATAAATAAAATTTAGAATAATAATTAAATAAAAATTAGCAAATTAAAAAGGGTCCATGTCAAGTACAATCCAAATTAACTAAAATTAGGAGAAAAATGAAAATAGCAATTTGATTTCCATAAAATTCCAAAGCCAATTTCTAAAAAAATAAAATATATCTATTACATACTAAAAGTCAATGACATGACTTTTACAATTGATAAAAAAGAAATAAGCTATAAATTCTAAAAAATCCATCCCTTGAATCAATGGACCTAAAAAATGAAATAAACTAGAAATTCTTAGAAAAAAGAAAAAAATATGTCCCTCAATTCATTGGACCTTATTATGGTCAGTAAATGATTATCAATGGATGTTTTAAATAAAATAAGAAATGTTATATGACAAGGTTACCCACTATAAATTCTAGATGAACCTAATAAATAAAAAGAATACTAGATGACCCGCATTTAAAGCCATATACGAGAGGAAAAGAAGGATGTTGACGCACAAAATAAATGAGTAAAAGCCATGTATGAGAAAAATATAAAAAGTGGCACTCGGTGCAAAAAGAAAAAAGAAACAAAAAACATATTCTTACGTGCACGCTTCCCAACAATGCCTGTTTTACAAGTTTAAAAATTACTAAAATCACCATTGATTTTATGGATTCTAATTAAAGTTGAACTATATCAACCATTTGGTGTTATCTATCATACAGTAAAAGCTTAGCATCTTTGGAAGTACGTATGAAGTTGATTTGCACTGTAATATGCATGCACATATAGTTGGGGGACTCTTGTATAAAATTAAGATGCGAGATGCTAGAGATAGAATTAAACTTAGATGATGCATACATAGACAAACTTGCCTACAAAATCTATTATAGTTTGCACTATGTTAATTTTATTAATATGGATACAACTATTGTCTCTATTATTGGAGATGATGATTAAAAATAAGTATTATTTCCTCCCAAAGATATAATTTATATTTTTATTTTAACATTTACTGCTATACATTAATATAAAAAATGAAACCAATTCTACAAATATGAAAATTAAATCGAATTAATAAAGTTCTAAAAATTATAATATTTGAATTCTTTCATGTAATCTGTTACTCTTTATTTTCACATATTGCTCATTTATTATCCATCACATATATATTGCTAAATAAATTAAATATACTCTAAGAACAATGCATGCGCAGTGCGTAGGCCATGGTGCTAGTTAAGGCCCCGCTCGGTTGTGCTGAAAAGTTGAGGCTTATAGCTGAAATTGCACTGTAGCGACTGAAATTTCACTGTAGCTGAAGGTGGCTTATTTGACGTAATTAAAATTAAAAAAAATTTAAAAACAGGAAAAATATGCTAGCTCATATCGGACAACGTAAATGAATACAGGAAAAAAATAACCAGAGAAAAAAGCTAAAAAGCCAAAAGTTCAGAAAAAAACGAAATTTATGAATAGTGAAAAATAAGCCAGAAGTTAGAAGCTGAAGCCGAAACGAGTGAAACCTATGTGTGCCTCTTTGAGTGGGTATAGAACCAATTTTTCAGAAAGAAAAACATATACTGACCAACTCTCTAACTCTAAAAAGCTTTTGCAATATTTTCGTAACTCCTCGTTGGTATTTGTGCACTCCTAAAAACTCCCCCTAGCGTCATATGCTCCACCAATATTGTCAGTTTTTTCTTTCCGCGAGGAGTTAGGTGCTGGTGTTGATTGCATCTGAAGTTTAGTGAATGGGGGTCCTTCCAAAGGGATCATCGCCTCATGAGTAGGGATGCAAACGGATTGGACTCGGACAGATATTGTTGTTATCATATCCTAATTCATATTTTTTCTTCGGATTCGGTACCAATCGGATTCGGTGCCGAATCGGTCGGGATTAACCCGAGCCGTTTGCACCCCTACTTGTTTGTAAGGAATGCATGCAATACAACAAATGAAGTAGGAGAACGTACTGTCAAGAACTTGATGTTACTACTTAATAACTGATGTGGAAGATTTTATTTTACCATTGCAAAAGAAAATAAAACATCAAATAGTAGCACTAACCTGAAATCAAACTTGAAGACGTATCGGATTCGGACGGATATTGCTGTTACCATATCCTAACCCATATTTTTTCTCCGGATTCGGTACCAATCGAATTTAGTGCCAGATCAGTCGAGATTAACTTGACCCGTTTGCACTCCTACTGATGGGGCTCTCTTTAAACAATGGAAAACGATAAACTTGAGACTATTTCTATACTGCCACTTGAAGAAAAAATTGCTGCCACTTGTTGTTTAGTACGTTCCATCTCTTTAGTTGCCAAACAAGATATCAATCAACATAGTCTCCAATACACATATTTAACTATTACTATTTCTAATTATTGTAAGAATATAATGATACGACAATATTTTTGATACAAATATATTAATATTGTTTTTATGTGGCAAATCTAATAATTTTGTGTAAACATTTTACTGCACTTATTCTAAAACAAATGTTAGATAAATGAATGCAGAGAATAGCTCCCTAAGATAGTATTGTACCCATTAAAGATGAAAATGATCATATTAGGGGGGGGGGCGTTCGTATTGTTTTTTTTGTTGATAGCTTTTGGCTGTAGTTTATAGATTTTGGCTGAAAATGAATAGTAATGGCTAAAAGACGTGGCTTTTAGAAGAGGAGGTGAGCGGTGGAAAACTGAGGGAGAGATGTGTGCATTTGACGGGAGCGAGAGGAGTGAGGTACGTGATGCATATGTGACCTCATGCTTTATTCTCGGAATGAGACGGTAGCAAGAGGAGTAGAAAAAACTGCTTTGAGAAACCGAGTATTCCTATTAATTTTTGGCTTTTCTATATAGAAACTAGAAACATAAACCAATACAAGAACAATCTAAGTTAAGTTACCTGCCCTGAGGTCAAGTCTTGCTTTCACATTGCTCACCTAACGATCACAATGATGAACTATGATAATGGCAAATACAACTTGCGCTTAAAGAGTGGTTTAGATTCTGATTCGACGTGTCATCAGTTTGTGTTTGTCTTCGATGAAGAGCTCGCCATCACCGATGATACGATTGAAGATGCTTTAAAATAAAAAGACTTGAAAAGTGATTTTTGGGGAACAGCGATTTGGCCGTAGTAACATGGGGCAGGATACAAGTTCCCCTCATCTCCACCCTAGCCATTACAAGGTTCCTCAGAGAAGCGATTAACACTTTTTCTCACGTTAGTTTTTATCACACGTATGACGTAGACTTTAGGTTGGCTGCAATTATTGTTTTTTTGCTTCGATACCATCGTGTTTGAGGTGTGTTTTTTACAAGGGAAAGTCGATCCTTTACCCTTCAAATTAGCTATATTTGATTATTTATTCTCTTTTATTTTATTATTCATATTTTACCCTAAATTTCTCTTGCCAATTAATATTTTACTCTATCTATATATTATATTATTTTTTATCTGTTTAATCCTTTTTAAACTCATGTAAATAGACCAAATTGCCTTTCTATGAAGAGCTTATTCTTTTCGGCTGCGGCTTATGACTTTTGGCTGAAATTTTTGAATTTTGGTTGTTTACGGTACAGATTACGGAAAGACAGATACTCACTTGCGATTTTGACTGGTACAGATGTTGGGCTTTTAACGTGTAGATCGTTTAACTTGTAGACCCCGTCTTGAGAAAATACTCTGTTTGAAAGTTAGGTACTGTAGCAAAAGTCAAAAGCCGCTAGCTTTTGAGGCAAAGAACATGCCCGAAACCAAATTAAGCATATCATCAAAAACCCAATTAAGCCTCAAATTCAAACGTTTGAATCTCATTCAAACAGAGAGAGTGTGAGGTGCAGGGTTCAGCAAAAATAAAGATAGACCTGGTTGCCAAGTGGCACGCCACGTCGCGTCATGGTCGCGCGTCGCAAGTCATGCGATTTTCACGCAAAAATATGTGAATACGCGCGCGCGTGCGCGTATGACGAGACAGACATTTCATCCTTTTGTTCCTCCCTATGACCTTCGAAATTTTTTTGAGACCGAAACATTTAATCCTGGTCGGTATCGGAGTTGTTTAACTAAAACTAGTAAATGCAACAGAATGCAGTTCCTCCTATACATTATATATATGCTGTAAAATGGT
>JAYGGG010000300.1:0-62424 GCA_036346245.1 Bonia amplexicaulis | reverse complement strand
CAGTAACGGGTATTTAGATACAAAATATCAACAACCCCAATTACCCCAACAATTTATCTTAACTAAATTCCCAACTCGCACAAACTCCTCTCCGCTCAGCAAAATGGCAAGAACCCTTCTGCAGCAGCGCTGCTTCACAATTCGTATCTTTATAAATAATGATCCAAATATAGTAAACAATACCTCTCTGGAATCATGACTTAAAAACCTACAATTTTCATGTAGAACTCCTATTTTTATTCGGATCAGAACTAGATGTAATTTAATGCCTAAATAGAAAACTTTCTGATCTGGCAAACTGGGCAGCGAAACCAAATCGCGTCCCCACGACAGTACAGAGGTCTAAAAATCCCGAAAATTACACATGAACTAGAACTCTGAATTATCTACAACTTTCTCAATTATGACCCTAGCCATAAAAATCATCTACTATTTTAAAATTCGAATTACAGTCGGACTGTAACAAACTGCCCGCCTGACGGACAGCTATATTCCGACACCGTATCTCCCAGATCCTACGACAGAAAAATCCGCAAAAATTACAGCAGACGCATCTAGAACTCCTCTACAATTTTACTTTTGGGAAGAACCACAGGAAAAATCTTTTACTAGACCAAAACCGCAAAACAAGACGCGCTGCGCGAATAGATCTAGAATCAGCCCGCGAATAAACTCTAATCGGGCAATTAATCTATAATCCTCCATTAAAATCCGTGCCAAGAACCCTAATTATTCCTAAAAACAGAGGGTTTGGGATGAGGGAAAATTACCAATCTGAAGAATTTCCCAAAATTTCCTCCTCTTCTTCTTCTCCTTCCTTCTCCTTCCTTCTTCTTCTTCTTCTCCTTTCTCTCCTTCTCCTTCTCCTTCTCCTAGGGATAAGGGGGTGGCCGTGGGAAAAGAGGGAGAAAGGGCTGCCCCAAAGGTGGGCAAAAAAAGGAGAGGGGAAAGGGAGGGGTTTATAAAAGGGGTGCTAGGGTTTAGGAGTGGGTATGGGCCCCCATTTGGGCTGGCTGGCCCAAATCGGCTGGCCCACCCTTCCGGACAGCCCAAAATATTCAAATGAATTGTTTTAATTTATTTAATTTATTTTACAATGTTCTACAATTTATATTTTTCCTTCCCGCGATTTACCGAAAAACCGGCGATTCCGCGATTGATTTAAAATCTTATGCCGTAACGACGTTCGGGATATTACATTCTCCCCACCTAAAAAGGATTCGTCCTCGAATCTCGCTCCTCAACACACGAGACAAAAAGAACAACCAAGGAAAGAACAATCAAAGAATAGAGCATCCCAAGGATAAAACATCACAAGGGAACAACAACTACGGTCAGCAAAGATTTTGATTTTCTGGCCAAATTATTTTTGTAAAGGGAAATGATTTATTACTGATAGGAAAGAGAGGAAAGAGAGGAGAGAGAAGAGAGAGCGGACGGTTGAATGAGCGATGCGGCGCAAGTAGGAAATCGGGACCGTCGGATGGAGAGTGAAGGGCTAAGTGAATATGGACGATACGAGATTAGATCGGGCAATGATGATTAAATTTGATTTAGATTTTTTAGAAAACACCGAAAATTCAATAAAGCTCGAAAATATGAAATTATATCCAAAATTTCAGGAAAATTCAAACAACTTCCTAGAGACATTTTGGACTTAATAAAAATATTTTCAACTACTGTTGGTTTTTAATTTTCATACTTAAAATACTTTTATTTTCAAAATAGATTTTAAAACTCTAGAAAAAACTCAGAACACCAAATAAAGGCCAAATAAATCCAAATAATTAATTTGAATTAGGATTTTTATAGAAAATCAAAATATCATTTTATTTAATAATATTTTTAAGTTTTTACTTTAAATTACTTTTCAAATCCAGCTTTCTAACAGCAGAAAATCAGGGCAAACAAAATTCAAATTTCACAAAAACAAAACTCTTATTTTTATTTTAAAACAAATTAATCTAATTTAATAATTTAAATTTTTTCCTCCAAAAATTGAAATAAACAAATGGGTTGTTACATGGAACAGCCTCATGACTAACCCAAAGTCCCGCAGGTCGAAGCCATCTAAAGTATCTGGTCAGCGAAGAATGGCGGCGACAACGTACTCGGCCTCTGCGGTGGACTGTGCAACACCGGACTGCTTCCTAGAAGACCAAAAAAATAAGAGAATTGCCAATGAATTGGCAAGTGCCAAAAGTGTTCTTCCTATCTATCCTACAACCAGCAAAGTCTGCATCGGAGTAGGCTCTCAAGGAAAGACAGGAAGAGGAAGAGTACCAACTACCATAGTCTATGGTAGCTCGAAGGTACCGAAAGATGCACTTCACCGCATGACGGTGAGACACACGAGGAGAAGCTTGGAATCGAGCACATAGACACACGGAGAAGTGTATGTCCGGTCTCGAGGCAGTGAGGTACAAGAGGGAGCCAATCATGCTGCGATACTCATTCTGATCAACTGGCTCGCCATCCTCATCTGGGTCAAGAGAAGCTGTAGACGCCATCGGAGTTGACACCGGCTTACCATCACTCATGTTAAAGCGTCTCAGGAGGTAACGAGTGTGCTTGCCTTGATGTAAGAAAGTACCCTCTCGAGTCTGCTTGATCTGGAAGCCAAGGAAGAAAGTCAACTCACCCATCATGCTCATCTCAAACTCGGTGCTCATGACATCCGAGAACTGTGAAACTAGAGCATGAGAGGAGCCACCAAAGATGATGTCATCCACATAAATTTGACGACGAAGGTCATTGCCATACCTACGAATGAACAAGGTCTTATCTACCTTACCCATATCAAAACCATGACTTAACAAATAAGACTTAAGCCTCTCATACCAAGCTCTAGGTGCCTGCTTAAGTCCATACAAGGCTTTGGAAAGCTTATAAACATGGTTTGGGTATTTGGGGTTCTCGAAACCTGGAGGCTGCCTAATATAGACTTCTTCCTCAATATACCCATTAAGGAAGGCACTCTTGACATCCATCTGGTAAAGCTTGAAACATTTAGAAGCCGCGAAAGCAAGCAGGTTTCTAATGGCCTCAAGTCTAGCTACATGGGCAAAGGTCTCCTCGAAATCTAGACCCTCAACCTGAGAGAAGCCCTGAGCTACCAATCTAGCCTTGTTTCGAATGACTACCCCATCCTCACTCTGTTTGTTCTTGAACACCCACTTAGTCCCAATGACATTGTGACCTCGAGGAGGCTCAACAAGCGACCAGACCTTGTTTCTCTCGAAATTTTCTAACTCCTCATGCATGGCATTGACCCAAGACTCTTGAGAAAGTGCATGGTCAACATCTTTGGGCTCGAAAGAGGCAATTAAGGTAGAGTGGAGACAGAAGAGCGACAAGCTAGATTTTGAGCGAGTGACGCGCTCAAAGAGATCTCCTATCATCTGCTCTGAAGGATAGTCTTTTGGATATGTCGGGAGGTCTGGATGAGAAGAAGAAGTGGCCTCTACCTCATGGGCTGACGAGGTAGGAACAGAGCCACTAGCTCCAGAAGATGCGGAAGGAATGGGCTGATCTCCACGAGGTGCTTGTGGAAGAAGGAAGCTCGTCAGGGGGAGGAAGAACTGGATTAAGTATATAACCCTCATCTCCATCCTCCTCATCATCCACAAAGATGGTCTCGGACTGCTCTAAAGAACCTGAGATATCGGGCCTAGTCCCTGGACTGACCTCATCAAAAGTCACCTCACAGGTTTCTATCATTTTACTAGACTCACAGTTCCAGACCCTATAGGCCCGCGAAGAAGTCGAGTAACCCAGAAAGATCCCATCACAAGATCGTGACTCGAACTTATCTAGGTTCCCAGACTTCAGAATAAAGCACTTGCAACCAAACACACGAAAGTGCAAGACGCTGGGTTTTCACCCATATCTCAACTCATAAGAAGTGCGATGCAAGTATGCCCTAAGAAAAACTCTGTTTGAAACATGGCACACGATGGCAATAGCTTCAGCCCAAAACTTCCTAGGTGTAGAGTACTCATCAAGCATCGTCCTGACCATTTCGATCAAGGTACGGTTCTTTCTCTCCACGACGCCATTTTGTTGTGGGACATGCGGAGAAAGAACCGATGCTCTACATCCGTCTCATCGTAGAACTGCTTAAAGTAGGAGTTCTTGAACTCCGTGCCATTGTCACTGCGAATTGTTCGTAAGGCACCTGAGAGTTCAACAGAAAGCCTGCTAAACAGACCCCAAAATGGGTAAATATCTCATCCTTTGAGGCTAAGAAAAATACCCAAGAGTACCTCAAGAAGTCATCGACCACGACAAGAACATACCGCTTCCCTCCTGCTGATTGCGCTCTAGCTGGTCCAACTATGTCCATATGGAGTAGCTGTCACGGTGCATCGGTCATAGTCACTGTGACCCGAGGAGGATGAGGCGGCAACCATCTTGCCGCTAGCAAGGAGCACAAACTAGATCTTTGACCATCTTGAGTTTGGGCAAACCATGAATGGGATCATAGCCGCTAACTCGAGTCAAATGGTCAAATCCAATATGACCAAGTCTCCTATGCAGAAGGTGAGGTCACGGGACTCAGAAGCAACTAAACACCTGAGAGAATCACCAGAAGACTCAACAAGATCAGCACAAAAGGTTCTCCCATATCTAGAAATCCATAAACCGGACTCTCCAAAAATCAAGAATTTTGCAAGCATTTTCTTAAAGCTCACATCGAAACCGTCATCGGTAAGATGGGAAATTGATAACAAATTATATTTCATCTTACTCACTAAGGCAACATCTTTTAAAGTGAAAGAATCATTAACGCACACTGTACCTTTAGCGATGACGCGCCCAGAAGAGATATCTCCAAAGGTGATCGTCTCATCACCTGGAGCACGGGCTAGGGAAGAGAACCAACGGGAGTCTCCGGTCATATGACGACAACAACTGGAGTCTACAAGCCAAACCTCTCCCTTCCCAGCCTGGCAAACTGAGTCAAACAAAGAGTGAAGGCTCAGTACTGGGATAAATCAAAAGAGATTTTGGAACCCAATACTGAGTAACACGTCGAGCAGAAGAAGTAGCCACACACGACTGACCTCTAGCTACTCTACGCACTTTGTCGCTCAAAGAAGGTAAGGTCCGTGCGGACTGAAGCTATTGTTGGGTCCGATCGCTATGGGAGAGCGAATCGGAGCACCAACACCACGCTGATCTCGCCACGGGTAGCCATCTCGACGGGGGAAACGAGATCTATCCTCGAACAAATGAAAGTCACAACTAGAGGCATATCGAGGACAAAAGCTAGAAAACTCAGAAAATCCAAGTCATCGATGATGCCCAAACTCATCAAGCTGAATAGTCCTAGACCTCATGTTGGTCTTAGGTGCACTCAAGGTCTGAGCTGACCCTGAATACGCCTAAGAGCCTCAACACGGTCTCTACGCGCGATCTTGGCGCGCCTGAAGCATCGCTCGACCAAGTGTCCATCCTTCTGGTAGAAGGTGCAATGATACTTCACCTTCTGAGAGGTAGAAGTAGCACGATGGGGCTTCACCTTCTGAGAGGCCGAAGCAACAGATGGAATCACCTTGCTGTCAGAAATCTCTTAGACAAAGCCCGCTGACTTGAATTGAACTTTCTTAGTTCTGGGCTCAACCTTGATCACACCTGCTACTATGGGTCTAAGAACAGCAGGTGGATGCTTCATAACATCCTCAGAGAAATCGTGTCCTAGACCTGATTGAATTTGCAAATCTTTGATTGGTCTAGAATAAGATTAAGCTTCTTCTTCTTCTTGTCTCCTACAAATCTCTCAAGAGTGTTCATAAGGTACTGACACTCTCAGAAGAGAGAGGTGCAAGAAGAGCAGAGGGAAGGAGAATTTACCTTCAGCGCCTTTTCTTCCCAATCGGCGTCTGCCTAGCCACGAGGATTGGTGATGGTGAGGCAGGGAGACGATCTGGTGGAGCTCGGCGGCGGCTGTGAGTCTGGTAGAGCTCGTCGCCACCACCGATCTCTGCGCTTGCCACCGAGGATTTCGTCCCGCCGACATTGACCTCCACGTAGAGAATATGAAGCTTTACCTTTACATCTGTTGATGATTTTGTACTGTTTAAGATTAGTTACAGTATGCTGCCTTGCCTTATCATCTAACGACAGTTAGCTTATACAGAGCTCTCAACTTCATGGTGGTGGAGGCTGCTTGTGATGTGGCAACCATCGTCGATCGGCATGGTTTGTCGAATAGAGATGTGATCGGGAGCTTAGATAGCAGGACTGCCGCTCAACTTTTCTTCGACAAAGGCTCAGGTTAGCCCACTTCTCATCATTGGAGGATATAGGGTCTATTCTTTTAGGCTTTGGATTATGGCTTTTGGCTGTATCTTATGATTTTAGACTATTCGTGAGAGGGAGTACGGAGTAACATAAATTCGTGTGCGGTTTTGACCAATATAGATAAAGTCGTTACAGTGTGGACTACAATTAACTTGTAGACCATGTTTTAAAAAAACAGTCCATTTAAATGTTAGTTAATACAGAAAAGCAATTTTTAAAATCTAAAAAGAAGATGTCCATAATTTCAGTTAGAAAATGTGTTTAGCAGGCCTGACAATTTACATAGAAACCATGTCGTTGGAATAACTAATGATATGTATAATAAGAAAGGACAATTCACAGATAGGAAAATAAAATCTTCCAGTGATACATGTTTGCATCCACAAAGTAACTGAAATAACTCTCTCTCTCCCACTCTCTCGGCACACACACAAATACAGAGTACATCGTATGGTATAGACTAAATTTTGAATCAACATGTTAACAATGACTACGAAAAGTATACGTGCAAGATAATTTTTGTGATCAATTATCTCAGCTCTTCTCAAATTTGAACTCTTGCCTACATGGGCAATGTTCAGGTCGAAGCAGAGCTTCCATGATAGTTTGAAGTAATCTTGGCACTGGGGCATGTCAATCTCTACTAGACCCTCGAGAACCTGAACCACGTCACCCATTGATGGCCTATCAAATTCATAATCTTGAATGCACCAACATGCAACTTTGCAAGCTCTTTCAACCTCCTCCATATTCATTTGATCATGTAATTGGGGATCTACCAAACTCCCTACATCTCCCTTAAGAAGCTTACGCGCAGCTTGCACAGGAAAATAAACAGTATGATCACCGCTTGTACATTCTTCAGGTGCATTCCTCCGTCCGAGATGATTTCTAACAGCACCATTCCATAGCTGTAAGCATCAACTTTATGTGTAATAGCCACTCCACTAATCCATTCAGGTGCAAGGTACCCTATAGTTCCTCTCATTGTTGTCAGAACTCGACTAAAGTCCCTTCCTAGAAGTTTTGCCATCCCAAAGTCTGCAATTTTAGGAACAAATGATGCGTCGAGAAGTATGTTTTCTGGCTTAATATCACAATGTATGATGCAGTCATGACAACTCCCATGCAAGTAGGACAATCCTTTAGCAATTCCTATTGCTATTTGGTACCTAGTACTCCAATTCAGCATTGTGGCATTGCTTTGAAACAAATGGGCATCAAGAGAACGATTTACCACATGTTCATAAACAAGCATCCTTCTATTACCTTCGCAGCAAAAACCAATCAGTTTTACTAAGTTTACATGCTGGATCACTCCAATTGTACTGACCTCAGCCCTGAATTGCTTCTCTCCTTGGCGTGCTCCTTCAAGCATTTTCACCGCTATGGTAGTTGAGTCACTTAGAATCCCTTGAACACAGAACCAAAACCACCTCCACCTAGCTTCTCTGAGAAATTTTAGTTGCACGCTGCAAATCAGCATACCTAAAAGCTAGAATTCCACCACCATCTTTAATGTTGTTCACTGGATGACCACACCACCACTTCCTTTTGTTCCTCCAAATGATCAATAGCAAGACGAGCGCCATGAATCCGAATGCAGAGATGCTTGCACCAACGGCGACATCGATGATCATTCTTCTTCTGCTACTACTGTTTCCCCAACTTTGCACCTCTTCAGTAGCAAGGCGAAGATAAAGAATCCCTCCGTCAGTATTGATAGTTCCATTATACTGCTTTACATCCATAAGCTCGCCATTCCAGATAGAACAGCCACTTTTCCGTAGGAATATGCAGTGCATGAACAGTTTCTTAGACAAACCTGCTGACATTCGTGTGCACTTGCAACATCTTCCATGCTATGGCCACCATACAGCAATCTGACACTAGGTATGGGAAAGAACTGGTCAGTGAACCCTGTTGTGCTTTTGTTGCTAATGCAATCTAGTGGAGTATTTCTTATGCATCCTTCTCTTCTGTCATCCAGCTCCCAGTCGCTCGGCGACTTCACGGAGAAGCCCTTCATGCAGTGGCACAGTGGAAGCTTGTTGTCATTGCAGACTGTGAAAGGCCCGCAAACGGCGAAAATATCACCTGAAGCCTTGGGTTGGGTGTAGATAGTTTGCCAATCTTGCAAGCTTTCAACCCAAAGAAGCTGCTTAGCAAAACCAGAGACGTCAACTATGTAGAGTGTGAGTACTGTTGGATCCAACGGGGTGTAGGTGAAGTACTCCTCTTCATGGTTGTCGATGAATTTGACACTGACAAGAGATTTGCTTGACATCTCTGGCACCGAGTTGAAGTACTGTCCATTCCATTTCCCGGTGGAATAGTACACCATGGATGAGTTGCATATCTTAATGAAGAATTGCTTAGCACCAGTGGGGTCTAACTCCCCGCAGTATAAGCCTGGAGCTGGGTCTATCAAGTTCTTCTTTGAAACAAGGCTGTATTCCTGGCCGGTGAGCTTGTTCCGGCCGAACTTTGCACCGGGGAGGAAAACATCTGTTGGGTGCTCAAAGCTCTGCCATCGCACGTTGGATGTGTTTGAGGCATCTAGTACGACAAGGTTTCCATTGTCCGAGAGCACAACAGTAGTATTCCTGTTGGCTTTTCTTCTGTTGGCTATTTGACTGGACCAGATTATGAAGTTGGTTGCATGGTTTAAGATGACAAGATTGCCATCTCTTGAGACTGTCAGCTTTGACAGTCTAAAGTTGGGGTCAGTGATTGGCTTCGCTCTGTTTGCAATCCATACAGGAGTGAACTTTGGGATCTTGTTGAACCATATGCCTAGGTACCAGTTGGGCAAGAAGGTGTTGTTGTCAGAGGAGGACTTACTGCTGCCTGTTTGGAAGAAGCCGAGCGCAAACTTGCCGTTGCTGGAGAGGAGCTTGTCGCTGCTGCCGATGTGCGCCTGGCCTGCCGTCAGGGTACTGCCATTTGCAGCAGAGCTTGCAGGAGAGCAGTACTGCAGAGAAATGAGAAGCCGAAGACGGCAAAAGATGAAGCATGGTGTGTTAATCAATGGGTGTGAGAGACAGAGCACAAGAAGTGTATGTAAGGATGGATGGATTGATGCAACTGTGTGTACTGCTCTAACTTCGGGAGACGAAGAACTGCAAATGTATAGGGACACACGGCAGCAGACTGGTTAGGTTATGTTCCAAGGCACGCGAATCATGCAGCGCACTTTTATGCTCAATATAGTGTGGTTGTACCTCCTTTAAAATTTGAACTTCAAACTTAAAGTATGTTAGAAGAAAAAAAATGTGCTGAATAGTAATATTTTTCCTTATTTCTTTTTGATTTATTATTTGTCATAATTTTTCTCAACTCTCAATCTGGCATATATTTGAACTAGAAATTTTATACATAAATAGAGTAATTTTAGAAGTACATCTACAATTTATTATAGTATTTTTTATCCAGATTGATTCCAAAAGCAACCAAATTGTACTTATGTACTATATATTTTCGCAAATCGCCGACGTCGCTCCCCCGAGCTTTACTATAGTTCTAGAAAAATTAAAGATCCATATGTAGTTTCAGAAAAGCAGAGGCTTTTTCACAAAGTCGCTGACATATGGTTGTCTGGGATCCCCTTAGCTTTAATATAGGTAGTGTGCCCCCTTTAAACGAACTCATGTTGTAATGGATACGCAGGTAGTATAAAAATGAATCAAAGCAACACATTCACCTTGACGTGTTTTCTATGACGAAAAGGAAAAGAGAGGTGCTTCGGGCACAGGCCGATGCCAGCGACGGGGCATGCGAGCCTGCGGCTGCTCAACGGACACGTCGTCGGGTCATTGGGAAGACCGAAGATGGTAAAGAGATCCAGAGCTTCACCCATCCTTCTCTGATCTTGATAAACCAAGTCACCCAACACCGTGATTCAACGATTCGTAAGGCGGTACCATGGGCCAATGGATAGGTGAATAGCCTCTAAGCTAGGACTAGTCATGGTACGCCCACTACAAAATATAACGTTTGTCAAACCCACTACTGATTTGACCTCAGAACTTAAGGCCCCGTTCATTTCGGTTTCAACTTCTACCTTCAGGCTTATTTTTCACTATTCATAAATTTCGTTTTTTTCTAAATTTTTGGTTTTTTGAGTTTTTTGCCGGTTCTTTTTTTTCGTATTCGTTTGCGTTGTCCGTGATGAGCTAGCATATTTTTTCTATTTTTAAATTTAATTACGCCAAATAAGTCATCTTTAACTACAGTAAAATTTCAGTCGCTATAGTACAATTTCAGATATAAACAATAGCTTTTCAGCCCAACCAAGTAAAACCTAAGCTTACCATGACTAGCCCACTACAAAATTTAATGGTTGTCTAACTCACTACAGAACTTACTAGACTTGACTTGGTGTACGCTAGTCATAGTAAGCCCACTACAAAATTTAACGTTTATCTAACCCACTACTGATTTGACTTCAGAACGTAATTGCTTACCATGACTAGCCCACTAAAAATTTAACGTTTGTATTTTCTTTCTCTCTTGTTCAAATACAACACCAAGTCAAGTCTTCCCTATTCTTACAGCCATTAATCAGCTGGAACTTGTGGTCTCAAATGGTAGCTACTGCAGAGGAGAGAACCAGACTGTCTGTTCAGCGTTTATATAACCAGCTTAGTAACCCAAGCAAGAACTCTAATATCTATCTATATATAATTAATCTACACCGTTAAGATTTTGCTCCACAAAAATAAATGTTTTACATCCTTTTATTTTCTTCTCCACTAATGAGAGAATTTCTAAACCTTCTTTAGGATTAATGTGAGATTTTCTTGCCCTCAAAACCAAACTGTTTTTCTTTTGGGCTTTATTTTGCAATTTCTTTTGGAATCATGACCCTGAGAACCTCATTTTGCTATGGTTCAAGTTTCATTAATTTTGAATAAGTAGATTTTGAGTTCTTAAGATTTCTTAGCAACAAAGTTTCCAAAATTCCAGATTTTAGTGCAATGTGAACTTGAAGCAAGAAAGACAACTCTAAGAAAATTATTTTACTATGGTTTAAGTTTCATCAATTTTGGTTAAGTTTACCTTAAGTTTCTGAGCTTTCTTGGCTGCTACGTTTATGAAATTCTTATTCGGTTCACTTTGTTCTTAGTGTATTCTTATTATTCTTGAACCTAGTGTTTTTCTAATAGCGTTAGAGTTTAAGAAAAGAAATACCTGAATAAGAAAATTTTAATTAGTGCCTATTTACCACCTCTCTATTTGTCATAACCGATCATTCAACGTGTATATATTTGCTAATTATAATTGTATTAGGGCATGCACAAAATTTTGTTGAACATGGATCAAAGATCATCATCCATCCAGCTTTCTTTGGAACATGGTCGGTAGATTAAAATTATTGGCTGCCAACTTTCGTGATGCCCGACCAGCATGCATGACTAGCCAATAATTATGACTAGTTTGATGCTCATGCTTTGGTACGGACTAAAAAATTCGTACTAAATCAACATATCGAGCCGCTATCATCAGGCTCTAGAACTATTATTTTGGACTATGGCTACGATTTTGGGTTATGACTTTTGATCTTAATGCGAGCACTCATGCGAACAAACCGAAAGCCGACAAGGTGATAAGCTGCTTTGAAATAACGACGGAAAAGTCGTTCTATTTGTTTGTTCGAATGAGGTCATAAGCCATAAGCTGAAATAATCATCTACATCACCCACCGGCGCGCCATGGCACTCGGTCGAACTCCACCCTAGCACGTGTTCATGTCTTCACTACGGTATTCAATACGCTCAGCTCTGCCGTCGTGGCCCATGTAGACTAATCATGAACAACTTAAAAATATGAAACCAACTATACTCAAACAACAAAGGTATCAATGTTAACACGAGACAAATTTTTCTGGTCTTTTAATTCCTAGCGGCTCCTGTAATGGGAATAAATTAAGCCAAATCCATATCTATTTACTTGATAAATCATCTCCCTTCCTCTCAAACATAGACCGCCTGAACTTTAGATCTCCCCATCCTAATTCTTGTCCTTTTTGTCTCCGACCATAACCGCCTTCGTGCAACCTGCACATGCAACGACTAAAGAAACTTTCTTCTAGTACAAGTTTTCAATAACTTGATCGACATCAACAAACACGTATAACACACCCTTGTCTATTCACAGACAAGAACCAAATCATTCATGAACACCAACCAGGTCATCCATGACCAACAATCCTATTGCTATCCAGAAATCAGTCTTAGATCATTTATTACGACCGTTAACTCAACAAGTACTCGAAAAACAACAAATACTTGGGAATTACCATCGCTCTGCACAAAAGCACTTGAGAACAACAAGTATCGCTACTGACCATCAAATAATATTGTTTCATCAAGTACCAACTACCGAGTACCAAGTGAGTTCTATACCACTGACTATCGAGTACCCACCTGGTACTGTGACACTGACCACCACCAAACACATGTTGCAGGAGCAGCTGCTTACCAACTATCGAGCTCAAATGAACGTGGCTACGAACTTAGCAGTTGCAAGCAAGGATGTGTAGTTTGAGTGGTAGTTGCATTGAGGTTTGCTTATTGTAAGTACAAAATGTACTCCGCAAGACTATATGCAAGGCTATGTTAAGAGAGATGGCTATCCTACCAAGCTTTTATTTGCAATAATGAGTATAGATTACAATCGAAAGTTGTAAAAGCAATTGACATTTGATACAAAGTATCAAGTAGGTAATGTAAGCATAAATCACAAATGGTTCCCATACCCATAAGCAATGACATTCACATACTCGTGACTAAGTTTTAAATAAATGGATATCTTCCATTCTCAACCAAGTTTTGAAAACATAATACTAGCCTTAGCAACATCACTAAGTCTTGCCTATAACTAGAGGCATGGCTATTCGAATAGATTTTACACTCTATAGAGGTTGTATACTTTACCCACAAGACATATTCAACTCCCCATGCCAACCATGCCTCGCGATACATGAAGTACCGATAAGAGTGATTTGTGACAAGGCCTTTACATTGTTCAACCCGAACCATGGCTCGCCCGATGGATTTTTGCCCTCAGGAGTTTGCACACATTAACCCCGAGGAATCCACAGCTGTGTCGGTGGTTTTAGCCCCATACACGATTGTGATAGGAATCACCTGGAGCCACCATCCTAATACTCGCACAACTCTGATATACCACGGTGCAAGATTAGACCCAAACAACTTATTATGCCAGGGTCTTCCCACGAAGGCACTTGCGGTTATACAAAAGGCTTAGATCATCGCTTGTGGTTGTACGGAAGGCTTAGATTACGAACACATAAGTTCACGGTCCATAACCGACTCAAAGTAGAGTCTCCAACAACCTACCACTACATGTGAGTTCCCTCTCGCACCACAAGCTATACAAATATCTTGCCCAAGTCAAAGCCATAGTTTTTTTACCTTTGTTTTCTAAGTGAAGTATCAAGGGTGACCCCACTAGTCCAACAATATAACCAAACCCATATTTTGAAAGTGTAACGGACCTATCATCTATTATGCCGACAAACTATGCATGGCTAATCAACTATATCTTATACCTATTCTAATATTCCACAAGTAAACATCTGCATAAATGAGATGGGTTATTAGGCTAGCAACATATGAGAACGTCACGTTGCAATGCCTATGAAGTGGCTCGACAAACTCGCATGCACGATCCTTTAGCTCCGTTATCTGGAAGTCCGTGGCTACACCCATTGACCGCTACGCATGGGCCTTGCTAGGGCAGATTCATCCACAAACTTGATGATATAGGTGTTAGGGTTAAACCTGTGCACCCGATACATCTAGTTGATGTTAACAGCGTATTTGGCAATGGCCTGCTGGGCAGTACTCTTGTTAGGGAAGCGCTGCCCTAAGAGTAGAGTATCTTCATTGAACCCCCACTGTGCCCCTCTGGCTGTGGGAGAACCAGAGATGTCCCTGGGATGTCGTCCAATCTGGAGAAGACATAAGCAACTTCATGGTCATGACACCACCTAGTACACCTCCCGTAGCAGCTCCTCCATCTTTCTCATCTTCAGAACTAGTTATTTCCCCATCCTCCTCCTCGTTTTCCACTTCTTCCACCTGGTTAGCAAGGTACTTGTTGCAATCAATGTGGGTTGCCAACTATCTCTCTGCACTTTTTCTTGGCTCAAAATCCTCCACATGCCTCCTTAGGTTTATGTCACTGACTTCCTCGCCTGCACCTACACCAATACCGATGCCTACATAACCACTAGAGACCAACCTAGCCACTCCATCATCGGTAGGTCCACTGGAACCATCCATACCGTATGATTCCATCCTCTCCGCAAACTCAACATACCCCATCGGCCTCGTATATATTGCAGCAGCAGAGTTGCACACAACCTCTATGTACTTGCCCCATGACGCGTCACTTGTCACCTTCAAAAGTTGCCAAAAGGTCTCTCTTGCACTACCCACCACTGAGGCATGCAACGCCTAGATGCGTAGCTTTTTCCTTGCAGTGACCTGATTGAATACGGAATACACGCATCTCCTTAGTTCCGAGAGGCTCATGTCCTTTAGACTCGACGCCCGGATCATGGTCTAGTCATAATTTGATAGGTCCACCCCATACGGTCCGTCGCGTATGAGACTGTCCCCATAGAACATGAGCAAATCTTGAATGTCTGATGTTGTGGTTACACACCAAACAGTAAGAGATGGGAGCTATAGGGAGACCACGGAGAGGTTGCCTATAGCCTTGAACACCCTAGGGATGACAATACAAGTCTGTGCTAGTATCTTAGGAGTTGATACCGCCTAACCTTTTTCTAAAAAAGAATGATGTGCCTTTTCCAATGGCACACTCAGACGAGTACTTATAGCCATGGGGGTTCAGTTATATAGATATCCCTATCTTTGTAGGGTACACATGTCATTTCTCCTATTTGGAATTACCTAAACACCCCTATCTAAGCCTATTCTCCTAGGGGTATATGCGCCATTTTTCTTGGTCTTGTGGGCTTCCATAAAGTTGTCGGCTTGTCCTGCTAGCGCTATGAACCATTTGGTCCATGGTGGGTGCAACTCCCCCAACATCCGACATGACGTAGTTGACACAACTGCATACAAAACCCACTTAGTACACAATATCCAATGATCGTACCATTTAACACCCGCTATCATACATCAAGCAGATTTATCTTGTCGATACTAGATCATCTTTTCACATTATTAAATACAAATTCAATATTTTGTCAGATGCAAGAACTTCATTTTGAGCACATAAATTATTTTGTCGTAAATTACCTTACTATAGTTTACACACTTCAAAGTATCACATACAAAAATTAATTTTAACTTGTTCCATCAAAAAGTCTGTGCACTTGTAGCTAACAAATATCAAAATAGTTTATGTACTTCAAAATTAATTTTAACACCCTACATACTGCGTAATATTTTTTTCTACACACTACTTGCGAAAATTTTGTTTGCATGCAAATTAATTTATCTATACATTACGCTTCTTATGCGACCATCTCAGACTCTTAAGCCCAACTTCTTTTTTTTCGAAAGTCAACTGCATCTAAAACAAACATTGGGCTGTCTTTTGTGGCCAACTACTATAAAGTTATTGGAACATTAACTATATCATTCGATTGAAATATTATGCATTCACCATGCAAATTTAGTTGTGTTTTTCAGTCACTAATATTAGTTCACGTTGCTCGGGACACTAAATTCACCATGCTTGGGACAACGTGCCGCGCTATTGGGGCATGATACGCCACACGTGCCAACTGCCCATTCTTCCGCGCTTGGGAAGAGGCTTGGTTGGCAAAAAAGTTAGCAACGGAGCAATATTTGCAAAAAAAGGCACAAGGGGGTCAAAATAATAAAGAATTCTAGATAGATCAACCACCACATAAAGATAGTGTAAAGAAAGATATGAAGTAGCATAGAATGAAGAATCTAGATATACACGACATAATCATCTTTTGGAGTTCCCTGTTGGCCGGCCCTTCTGTAAATTTCATGGGCTCTTAAGCACTTTATGTCTTAGCATGTAAAAAAACTACACTTGCATATGAGCACATTGTTGGCCACCACACTATTAGATATTTTCACTTGATGGACATCTCTTACCTTATCAATAATGTTGATAATTTCACCATTATCTCACATTAAAATTTGAAGCTTTCTTTTAGCACCTGCGCAATACGGTGTCACACTCTTCAGTCATTCAACCCATCTCCCAAATCAACAAATTAGCCATCATACTCAGGTAAAACAGAAGATGTCGAGACATATCTTTATTTGCTTATTAGGTGATATAGGAATTGGAATCTTGAAGTAAAACTAAAAGACCTTTTTAAGTTGGTGATAGTCTCTAGGATAAACAACACAAGTATAGTTGAATAATCTTACATAAGGTGTTTACAGTCAAAACAACCATGAATAATACAGGCACTAACAAATGTCTTAGCAATAGTAAAATATGGATCGCTGAAGGAAATAATTTTCACTGGCCAGGATATGCATTAATATAGACAAATAAAGAAGAATCAACGCTGTACAACATTATGCAGACAATATGTAGCTAGGCTTCCAGTAAAAAAAATCAGCAAGACATAGATGCGGCTGCAGAGCTATATTAGAACAATGCAAAGTTGATCCATTTTCACCAATATCATTAGCAACCAACTTTTTTCCAACGCCCTTCAACTTCCAACAGTAGCCTTGCAGACAACTTCCATGACAAAGCCAAAAAACACAGAAGGGAATTTGTATGCTTAAGTATGAACAGAAAGATTACTCTATGGGTAGTCAAATTCCCGATAAGATGTAAACTCAAATTTCAATAGAGCTCATTATTTCAATGGCATCATGAGTAAAGTTGTACCCCATCGTCCGTTTGGGCTAATAGCTTTGGAATCATTGATCCAGGGAAGAAAATACCCCTAACCACATCAAACCATGCACTATTGGTAGGAAGAAAAGATTCTGCAATAGATCAAAGAAAGGAAGAGGAAACATTTACCTTGAGTTTGCTAAACCAAATTGGTGTTGGAAATGTGGATAATATTTTAATTCCAATTTTTACAAGGAGACAAATACAATAAACTAGTGATGTAAAGTTTACTACTAACAACAGGCTACTCATCATACTTCAGAATATACTCAAGACAAATACAGTAACAAAGTCGTACGTGCGCGCGAACGACTTACTTGTTAGCTTGAAGAAGAACAGGAAGCCGCGCAGGCTTGACGTAGTGCAGAACGTAGATGACACAATGTAGTGAGCGGTTGCGCAGATGCGCTGCCCAGAAATCTTATTGCCGCCCCGTGCAGGTACTCTCTGCGGCAACAGTTCGGAGATAGCCGCTCTCCGTGCTTCCAGGTGCACGCCGAGAAGAAAGGTCGACGAGATTCGAGAAAGACAAGATCACAAAGACAACAAAGAAAGCGTAAAGTAGTGAAAGAATGGAGGTGCAAAATTCTCTCACTTTTATACCTTGGACGTCTCCCGGTATAAATAGAGATGCAAATTACTCTCTAGTAACTGCCCTATTCAACTGAAATAATTCACTGGTAACTGATAGCATTTAACCAATGATTTACCCACTGATAACTGCCTGTCATCAAATACCCAATTAAGCCTCAAATTCAAACGTTTGAATCTCATTCAAACAGAGAGAGTGAGGTGTAGGGTTCAGCAAAAATAAAGATGGACTTGGTCTGCTAAGTGGCGCGCCACATCACGGCACGGTCGCGCGTCGCAAGTCACGTGATTTTCACGCGAAAATACGCGAATACGCGCGCGTATGTGACTAGACAGAACCCTCCTCATGCCATATCTATCCATATTCAAGGAGTGGTGAGGATTGCACCTTATAAATTGGTCTTCCTCACCTTTCTTTAGCAATATGGTACCAAACCATACATGCTTTGGAATTAACAAAATGGACCATAAATATGAGCCAATTTCTAACAATCCCCCACCAATTCCAAAGCAAGAAGTAAACAGATGATAAAGATATTGTGCTGAAGTACTGTTAATATACTAGTCTTTTAGTATAAGTCCCGTACGAGTTGAACTTGCATCTCGAATGACAAGATTCATCTTCTCACAGCTGATGAATGGATTATGCCTTGAATTCACAGATTTTCGTGATCATATTTCACTTGAAATCTCAACTAGTACTAGGCTGCCAATGAACCACGCCTAAACAGAGCGTTATATGGTCATGCTCCCTTATCTACTCATGAGTTTTCTAGAGAATGCCCCGTTCTCGTGAATTGTGACCACACAGTTAAGCTCAAGTAGATGTATTGAGAGACCATGTGAGGTCATCCCGTGTGTATGATGAGTAATTGACATCGGCTTAGGGAAGTCGAGTTTGAGTTGGTTGGTTCGGACCATGTCGTTGCACGGTGCAACGGGCTAGGTCGGACTTGGTCAAACCGGGTCAAATGGGATTAGGATGCATATTCTGATGATTCGACATGTTTGTTGATGTTATTATGCTTACATGTATTGAGCGGTGCTATGTGACGGTTTGCTTGTCTGTGTGGTTGCAGGACTTCGGAGCTAGGTCATGGTGAGGCATGGGAGGACCGGGACTAGGCACAGGTGGTGTTGAGGTCCAGACGGTCGGAGACGCCAAAGATGATCGAGGTGAGGTGGTTGCGAGCCGGAGACGAGGAACCGAGCTGGAGCTACGGAGGTGGACACGACGGCAACGGCGAATGGATCGGGACTAGGCTCAGGGAGGAGTCGGAGGTCCAGACGGTCGGATACCAGTTGCGGTCGTGTGCGACGGAACAGACCGGGACTAGACTCGGGAGGAGTCGGAGGTCCATCGGTCGGAGTCGTGCGGTCATGCGTGAGCGACAAGGCGCGCGAAGCTTCCGGAAGGTGCGGGAGGCGAATCGGTAATTCGCAAGGCTGCACAAGCGGAGACGGCTCCGTTAGGGTTAGCCGGTGTAACGGGTTGAAGACCCGTTAGCCAAGGGCTATAAATAGAGGTGAGGGGCTGCATACCCTTTAGGATACTTGAGAATGAGTTAGGGTTTTGAGAGCTCATTCATCCCTTTGTGTGGGTTGTGTTCCTCCCAAGAAGCATGTGAGGCTCTTGGTGTTCTTGAGGATTGAGAGGGAGATGATAGATTGAGAGATTTGTAATCATTCCTTTTGTTCTAATGTCCATGCGTATGGGGACTCCTTTGTATTCCTTGTTCTTCATGAATGAAATCACTGAAAGTTTGAGTCTTCTTTCTTCTTGAGGCATTTTGTATGGGTTTGAGAGAGAGTTAGGGCTTTCTTGCTCTCCTTGTGTGTATGGATGTGTCTCTTTCCTTGTTTTTGTAAGAGGGTTTGACAGTTGTAGTACCTCTCTTCACTTGTGTACAATGTTCTCTGAAAATGAAAGGAGGGATTTGACTTGACTGTAGAAAATCTTTGTAATCCTTCTTGCTTTCAGTCGTGTATCTGGTTCTTCTGGGATTCCGTTCTTAAGATGTTTTCTTCTTCTAGTTCTTCTCTGTACTGTGGGTTCTTGGTGTCTAAGCTCCTTCTCAAAGATTGAGCTTCAGTAGTGCTCTTAAGTCCCTGGAGAGGAAGAAGCTGAAATATCAAGAAGTCAGTCTTTTTGATCTTGAGCATATTTGTTCTTTTGTTGTCTCAGCCGAAAAAAAATAGCTCTGTGCTTTCTTGTCTTGAGTTTACTTCCCTTCGTGAGCTGAAGTCTCAGGACTGCACTAGGCTCTTTATTTTTGATCTAGAAAAGAACTTCGGCTGTTCTTGGACCTTCTGTTCAAATCCGTTTTCAGCCACCTCCTGTTTCCTGTCTTGCCGCTAGTATGTTCTTCTTTTTATCTGCCTTTTTCAGCTTTTTCTTTCTTTTCTGTTTTGGCCTCTTTCCCTGATTTCTGCCTCCAATTGGAACCGAGAGCTTTGTGTTCAGCTTTCTTTTGTTTTTGCCATAACTTTGTCCAGTTCTGTCTCCAATACAGGTTCTTGGGCAGCAGCAGCTAGCTGTGCGTTCTGCATTTTCTTGACAACATCTGTAGTCTCTTTTCTTTTATTTCTTTAGCAGTTCTTTAACCATTTTGCATGCAGATCAAACGGCATCTTTTTCAGCTGAAATATTTACTGAATACTCTCTGATTTATGCTGAATTTTTTAGTATCGCATGCGGTCCAGTTTTCAACAGAATTAATTTTCCGAATTCTTGGGGGCGATTTTTAAAGAGAACGACATTCACCCCCCTCTGTCGCCATTTCGATCCTACATGTATTATTTATAGGTATCCTGCAGGCTAATACATTTCCCTTATTTGGACAACAGAATATATTAAGCCTTTATGCCAACATTTCAAACAGTCGAAAGTACATTGTTTATTAGGACATGGGTACAATAAATATGTACTCTCTTATTACAACATCAATTTGTTTTTTCCATTACCTAAGTCACAGGATCTCCGATCAAAAATGTATGAGTTACCATTATGATGTAACTTAAATGGGCCTCATTCCCATGTCTATAGATGCAATGGAAATCGCTTTTCGTGTTAACCCCTTTGTAAAAGGGTCTGCTAGATTTTTCTCAATGTGAATATAGCTCACAACAATCACTCTGGAGTTTCTCAGTTTTTTGACAAATTTAAGTCTATGTTTCACATGTCTAGAGGACTTTATATTATCCTTTGTACTTGTGGCTTTGACCAACACTGTTTAATTATCACAGTCACAAGTCACGCGATTTTCACGCGAAAATACGTGAATACGCGCACGCGTGTGACTAAACAGAACCCTTCTCATACCATCTCTATCCATATTTAAGAAGTGGTGATGACTCCACCTTATAAATTGGTTCTTCTTATCTTTCCTTAAAAATATGGTACTAAATCATGTATACTTTAAAATTAAGAAAATAAGCTTTGGAATTAAGAAAATGAGTAATAAATATAGACCAATTTCTAACAATTAGCACCTTAAGTTTAAGCCTTCAGCGCCTGTTCTTCCCAATCGGCGTCTGCCTAGACGATCTGGTGGAGCTGGACGGCAGCCTGGTAGAGCTCGTCCGCCGCCACCGATCTCCACGCCGTTGCAGCTGAGGATTTCGTCCGCCACCATTAACCTCCACGGTGCGCTCTGAGGCAACAACTCTCCCCTCTTGCCTCGACGGCGACTGGAAGCTCACCATGGCCGCCTCTGACCTCGCCTCCCATCTCACTTCCGCCGTCTCTCTCTCCTCTCACCCCTCACATGGAGGAGTGAGGCAGCGGCTCAGAATTCACGGCGACTCCTCTCCACCTCAAAAATCGTGGCCACAACAACCATATCGTTGCACACCGCGGATCCGGCCAACGCCCACGAACACATCGCTTGCAGCTGTGCACTAGAGAGGACGAGGGGAGGCGGCACGGCACGCTAGAGGAGGTGGGATGGGATCGAGTGAGATGAGCAACGCGACCACGCGAAGGGCATCTGAGAAGGGGAGTGAGGAAAAAAATATATCACTTATCAACTCTAACTTGTTTTTTATGTTGTAGAGAATATGATGTTTTACCTTTACATCGGTTGATGATTTTGTACTGTTTAAGATTAGTTACGTGATGCTGCCTTGACTTATCATCTAACGACACTTAGCTTATATAGAGCTCTCAACTTCATGGTGGTGGAAGCTGCTTGTGCTGTGACAACCATCGTCCATCGGCATGGTCTGTCGAATAGAGATGTGATCGGGAGCTTAGATAGCAGGACTGCCGCACAACTTCGCTTTACTCAGGTCAGCCCACTTCTCATCATTTAAGGATATAGGGTCTATTCTCTTAGGCTTTGATAATGGCTTTTGGCTGTATCGTATGTCTTTACTATTCGTGAGAGGGAGTACGGAGTAACATAAATTCACGTGCGGTTTTGACCCATATTGATAAAGTTGTTACAGTGTGGACTACAATTAACTTGTAGACCCAGTTTTAAAAAGGCAGTCTATTTGAATGTTAGTTACTATAGAAAAGCAACTTTTAGAATCTGAAAAGAAGATGCTCATAATTTCAGTTAGAAAATGTGTTTAGCAGGCCTGACAATTACATAGAAACCATGTCGTTGGAATAACTAATGATATGTACAATAAGAAAGGACAATTCACACATAGGAAAATAAAATCTTCCAGTGATACATGTTTGCATCCACAGTAACTGAAATAACTCTCTCTCTCCCTCTCTCGCTCACACACATACAGAGTACATCGTATGGTATAGACTAAATTTTGAAACAACATGTTAATAATGACTACGAAAAGTATACGTGCAAGATAATTTTTGTGATCAATTATCTCAGCTCTTCTCAAATTTGAACTCTTGCCTACATGGGTAATGTTCAGGTCGAAGCAGAGCTTCCCATGATAGTTTGAAGTAATCTTGGCACTGGGGGCATGTCAATCTCTACTAGACCCTCCAGAACCTGAACCACGTCACCCATTGATGGCCTATCAAATTCATAATCTTGAATGCACCAACATGCAACTTTGCAAGCTCTTTCAACCTCCTCCATATTCATTTGATCATGTAATTGGGGATCTACCAAACTCCCTACATCTCCCTTAAGAAGCTTACACGCAGCTTGCACAGGAAAATAAACAGTATGATCACCGCTTGTACATTTTTCAGGTGCATTCCTCCGTCCCGAGATGATTTCTAACAGCACCATTCCATAGCTGTAAGCATCAACTTTCTGTGTAATAGCCACTCCACTAATCCATTCAGGTGCAAGGTACCCTATAGTTCCTCTCATTGTTGTCAGAACTCGACTAAACTCCCTTCCTAGAAGTTTTGCCATCCCAAAGTCTGCAATTTTAGGAACAAATGATGCGTCGAGAAGTATGTTTTCTGGCTTAATATCACAATGTATGATGCAGTCATGACAACTCTCATGCAGGTAGGACAATCCTTTAGCGATTCCTATTGCTATTTGGTACCTAGTACTCCAATTCAGCATTGTGGCATTGCTTTGAAACAAATGGGCATCAAGAGAACGATTTACCATATGTTCATAAACAAGCATCCTTCTATTACCATCGCAACAAAACCAATCAGTTTTACTAAGTTCACATGTTGGATCATTCCAATTGTACTGACCTCAGCCCTGAATTGCTTCTCTCCTTGGCGTGCACCTTCAAGCGTTTTCACCGCTATGGTGGTCGAGTCACTTAGAATCCCCTTGAACACACAACCAAAACCACCTCCACCAAGCTTCTCTGAGAAATTTTTAGTTGCACGCTGCAAATCAGCATACCTAAAAGCTAGAATTCCACCACCATCTTTAATGTTGTTCACTGGATGACCACACCACCACTTCCTTTTGTTCCTCAAAATGATCAATAGCAGGACGAGCGCCATGAAACTGAATGCAGAAATGCCTGCACCAACGGCGACACCGATGATCGTTCTTCTTCTGCTACCACTGTTTCCCCAACTTTGCACCTCTTCAGCAGCAAGGCGAAGGTAAAGAATCTCTCCGTCAGTATTGATAGTGCCATTATACTGCTTTACATCCATAAGCTCGCCATTCCAGATAGAACAGCCACCTTTTCCGTAGGAATATGCAGTGCATGAGCAGTTTCTTAGACAAGCCTGCAGACATTCGTGTGCACTTGAAACAGCTTCCATGCTATGGTCATCAGACAGCAATCTGACACTAGGAATGGGAAAGAACTGGTCAGTTAACCCTGTTGTGCTTTTGTTGCTAATGCAATCTAGTGGAGTATTTCTTATGCATCCTTCTCTTCTGTCATCCAGATCCCAGTCGCTCGGCGACTTCACGGAGAAGCCTCTCATGCAGTTGCACAACGGAAGTGCGTTGTCATTGCAGACTGTGAAAGGCCCGCAAACGGCGGTAACATCACATGAAGCCTTGGGTTGGACGAAGATGGGTTCCCAATCTTGCAAGCTTTCAGCCCAAAGAAGCAGCCTGATAAGACCAGAGACGTCAAGTAAGCAGAGTGTGATCACTGTTGGATCCAACGTGGTGTAGGTGAGGTACTCCTTTTCATCGTTGTCGACGAATTTGGGACTGAGCATCACATTGGTTGCCATCTCTGGCACCGAGTTGAAGTAGTGTCCATTCCATTTCCCGGTGGAAAAGTACGGCATGGATGAGTTGCAAAGCTTACTGAAGTATTGCCAAGCGCCAGTGGGGTCTAACTCCATGCAGTATAAGCCTGGAGCTGGGTCTATCAAGTTCTTCTTTGAAACAAGGCTGTATTCCTGGCCGGTGAGCTTGTTCCGGCCGAACTTTGCACCGGGGAGGAAAACATCTGTTGGGTGCTCAAAGCTCTGCCATCGCACGTTGGATGTGTTTGAGGCATCTAGTATGACAAGGTTTCCATTGTCCGAGAGCACGACTGTAGTATTCTTGTTGCCTTTTCTTCTATTGGCTATTTGAGTGGACCAGATTATGGACTTGGTTGCATGGTTTAAGATGACAAGATTGCCATCCCTTGAGACTCTGAGCTTTGACAGTCTAAAGTTGGGGTCAGTGATTGGCTTCTCTCTGTTAGCAATCCATACAGGAGTGAACTTTGGGATCTTGTTGAACCATATGCCTAGGTACCAGTTGGGCAAGAAGGTGTTGTTGTCAGAGGAGGACTTACTGCTGCCTGTTTGGAAGAAGCCGAGTGCAAACTTGCCGTTGTTGGAGAGGAGCTTGTCGCTGCTGCCGATGAGCGCCTGGCCTGCCGTGAGGGTACTGCCATTTGCAGCAGAGCTTGCAGGAGAGCAGTACTGTAGAGAAATGAGAAGCCCAAAGATGGCTAAAAGACGACGCATGGTGTGTTAAGCAGTGGTTGTGGGAGAGAACACACAAGTGTAAGCATGGATGGATTGATGCAGCTGTGTACTGCTCTAACTACTGGAGACGAAGAACTGCAAACATAGCCCGTTCATTCCAATTTCGGCTTTCTGGCTTATAGAATCCACAGTGAATATGTTGAATTCTTAATTTTGGTTTTTTAGCTTGCTATTTTAGCTTTTGTCTTTTTTATATACCTGGTTGCAGGGTGTAAACGGAGCAGATACGGACAGATATTGCTTATCCCGTATCATTTTCCATATTTTTGTCGGAGTCGGAGTCGGATACGGATAGTGCCGGATACGAATACGAATGCGGATATTCTCAGTCACGAATACGGAGCGAATACATGTCTCTCTGAATACGGTTAGTTTCGGTCACGAATATTTAATCGGATAATGCGCAAAAGCAAATTTCACATTATGACTGGGACAAGTTAAGCAACTAGTAAATTCTAACTAGCAAAATAGTAAGTAAATGATAAAGATTAGTTAAACATGTAGGAACTAACTAGCTATATATCACATGGTTCAAAAGTACGAATTGTCCATAACCAAGTAGTAAAGTACATCACTAGTTTATTTAACTTCATTACATTTAGCAAATGATTCCACAAGGCCTTTGTATCCGATATCTGGAGAGGCCAGGTATCCGACTCCGTTTTCGTACCCGGTAACTATCTGAAAAAATATCCGGATAGTTCTGTATCCATCGGATAATGCTTTTTTCAAATCTGTTTCCGTATCTGACAAAAAATATCCGACTCCATTTCCGTATTCGACAAAACCTTCAGATATCCGAAAATTTACTCCGAATTGTATCCGAATTAAAACAGACGGACAGACGGTCGAAAATATCCGCTCCATTTGCACCCCTGCCTAGTTGCTGTTGTGATATAGTACCATTTCAGCGATAACAAACAACCCAAAGAGAAAAAAAAAAAAGCTAAAAAACCGGATTTAACAGGCATATAGGGTGCTATCAGGTGTCTGTAGTAGAATCCACGGCATTATGACCCACGGCAGCAGGGTGGAAAACTATGCAACTCTTAATTAGCTTGACTGACGGGACGGGCAACACACGGCCAGTGTAATTTTCGACTCTTATCTGTTTGCTCGTATGCAGGAGCTTGCGTTGGTGAGATCATAAGTACAATTTCCCCATCGTCTTGTTGCGACTAATGACGGGTTAGTTTTTGTCACTTGGAGCATGTGGAATACTATTTTGGCTCGACTCGATATAATTAATTGAAACCTGAAGACGTCTTTACTGAATGTGGCCGTCGTATCGAGACCGACTAGTGCAATCTGACTGAGCGTACATGACTGACTAGTGCGAACAAGTCGGGCGATTTTTAGTTTTTACTACTGTAGTACATAAACAGAGTATTTTTTTAAGACGGTGTTTACAAGTTAAACGTAGTACACGTTAAAAGTCCAATATCTATATCAGTCAAAATCGTAAGTGAGTATCGGTTTCTTATAATCTATATCGTAAACAGCCAAAATTCAAAAATTTCAGCCAAAAGTCATAAGTCGCAGCCAAAAAGAATAGGCCATTTGAGTGTACATGAAAAAGGAGAAGATGGTTGGGAAATTCCAGGGGTATGTTCTGCCCAGCTGTAGCTATCTGGAATCAGAATTCATGTTGTTGTTACAGGGAAATCATGGCCAATTAACTATTGCTTCTCGGACCTGGCCCTTCGACAGGCCGTCATCTTAGCATCTGATCATAAAGCTCTGTATGACCGCCAACAGCAACAGAAGGGTAAATTGTATCTTATAAATTTTTTCTTAGTATTATTAAATTCATCACTTCCACAGCTACAGAGCTACAAAACAACAACCCAAAAAACCAAAGAGAGAAAGTTGTCAGCACCTCACTGGTCTGACTGGTGTGCACCCGGCGGTTCGACCGGTGGTCGGTCTGACCGGTTTGATCATGGTGGTTTGACCGGTGGCTAATTAGATCAGGCTTAGAAGTAGTCTGATCTCTCCACTGGTTCGGTAACAAAACAAACAGCTCGAGCCAAGACTATGAATGGTGCAACTTCCAAAATTCTCAATTAAAAAATATGAAACTTTGAACACACTTTGCTTAGGGTCTCAGGAACCTATTCCATCTAAAGAACGTAAAGATCCTTGTCAAAGTTTTAATCTTTCCATAAGAGAAACATATGACTTGCTTGTGGGAAGATGATAGCCAAAATAACTATAGATGAATTCCCACATGTCACAACAAGCTATTTCTCTTAAAGATTTGAAGCAAAACCCTAGAAACAAGAGACCTCAAAATTAATGTCAAATCCAAGCAAAACCTGGCAACTTCGAAATCTTGCAAGACTTGGTTTCTAGATGGATGATATTTGTTTTCTATGAGTCATCTTCATTACTTTACATATCTTTAACACATAGCAAAATCAAGAAGGGGAGAGAAGAGATCAAAACTAACAAGAACAAGAGCAATCAACAAAACAAAAAGACGTCATGAGTGATGAATAAAGTTGATCTATTGCTACTTGAAGATGAAGATTTTATATCCACTCTACCTAGATTATGAGTCAAAACATACTTCATGTAACACAAATGCAGTGACCAAACATAATTCAATTCGTCCCAAGACCTATTTCTTGAAATTCGAGAGACACCCTTCAGGGTCAGTCTAACCGCCCATCCAGTCGATCTGTTCGATTTTTTTGATAGGAACTATATAAAAACGCAAACACAGTAAAGTTCAAATTCTAACTCTATAAATTTGACAATAATTTATCACATAATATTCTGAACCTTTTCACATGGTCCTCCAAGCTCCCGCACATGTGGCTATGGTTGACAAGAACCGTGAGTCAGGGCATCACACTTACTGTCTCGCCTGTATAAATAGATCCAAAGAGAGGAGTATTTTCAACATTTCTGTTATACTTTCGTAGGATGTTTTTAGTTGATGGTTAGCTTAATTCACAGATCATTCCCTACTTTTTATGGAAATTCATTTAAAGGGTATAGAATAAGGACAGATTCATAAAAAGGATTCTAAATTAGTTCAGTACATGTAGTGGTTTGATTGATCTAATAGGAAAAGCGTCTAATTTCTAACATCCTGTTTTTAGAGTCTTTTTAAAGTTTATAAAATAAAATTAACCATTTGGATTTTTCTTAAATTAATTAAAGCTTAACATAAATTTTATAAATTAAAAATATTTAAGTTGAATAAAATAAACATCCATTAAATTAAAATCAGTTTTATTTTGGTTTCGTATGATGCAAGAAATTTTTATTGAAGTTTTAGAATTTATTTACTATTTTCTAGAGCTCAATTGAATTTATCTTAATTTTTGAAAATAAAAAATTCTTTAAAAATCCATAAAAGCCACTTGGGCTGAATTCTTTCGCATCGCCCATTTTCTCTCTCCCTCTTTCGGCCCAACCCCCCAGGCCCGTTTCTCTATGGCCGTTCATTCACGCCACGTATCACACGTCGTGCTTTCCCTTGTACCATCACTAACACGTAGGCCTCACTTATCAGATGAACAATAGCGTGTATAGTTCATCTTCCTCAATACATTGTCTCCGGTTTGGTCACCTTACGTGTCCAACTCAAACTCTCGCTGCCGCTCGCCATGACCACTCTGGAGTTCATGTCCCGGAGTTGTCAGTGTCCATGCCATAATGACACAGTGCCCATGTTTCCCTGTATCTCTGAGCCGCTTGAGTCTTTGACTTCCACGCCATGGTTGTCGAAGTCCTTCGCTATTGCTCGTCGTCTTTGTTGGAATTAATCATGATGATTCGAACATGGTTGTTAGTTCCATGGTTGAAGCCATACTCAAGAAGGTGTGGTCGAAGCAGTCCCAGAGACCGTGGTCGAAGTGACCATGGTCGGGGCAGCCGTGGCTGAAGTGAGCATGGTCAGAGCGGCCGTGGTCGAAGTGAGCGTGGTCGGAGCGGCCGTGGTCGAAGTGAGCGTGGTCGGAGCGGCCGTGGTCGAAGTGACCGTGGTTGTGGCTCTTGTGAGTGGTCGGTTACGACCACGTTGTGTGTGGTCGTAACGACCAGTGTCGTCAAGCTGGTGTGAGTGGTCGGTTATGACCACGTTGTGTGTGGCCGTAACGACCAGCGTCGTGCGTGGTCGTGACGACCAGCGTCATGCGCTAGTGTGAGAGGTCGGTTATTGTAACATCCCAAAATTCGGATGGTCAAAAATATGGTATTTTTAAAACTTTTTCTTGAAGTTGTTGGCATTCAAAATTTCTTTTGAATATTTATTTGAAATCTTTTTAAGTTTTGTGGCATGCAAATTAATAGTCAAGAATAATCCCAAATGCAAATAATGAACATGTAAATAATAATAATAATAGAAAATAACATTATAGATCATGAATTCAAAGCTACCCAAAATCTTTAATTCAAAATTCAAGTCAATAAAATTAGACCCTACCTCTAAATGATTAAACCAAAAATTCCTTTTTCTAAATTCAATTAGCAAATAAAACCCAAAGGTCAGAAATTCAAAATTTATATACAATTCAGAACAAAATAATATCAAAATTAAAATCCTGGGGCAAACTAAATAAAATCGAGAATAGAGGAATATTAAATTTGTATCCAGGTACTTGAACCAATATTTGAATTGAAAATCCAAAAATTCAAGATTTGATAAAGTCTTCCATTTTTCTCTCATTCTCCTCTTTTTCTCCTCTTTACTGTCACTGCATTTAGGCCCCACTCCATGGGCCTGTTCTTTTTGGCTGTGGCTTATGGCTTTTATGAAATTTTGAATTTTGGTACATTTGTCTGATTACGAAGAGATCGATACTCACTTACAATTTTGGCTGATACAAGTGTTAAGCTTTTAACGTGTACTACGTTTAACTTGTAGACCCCGTCTTGAAAAAATACTTCGTTTAAAAGTTAGGTACTGTAGCAGCTTCCAAAAGCCGATCGGCTTATGGCATGAAGAACAGACCCCATTTTTCTCTCTATCCTTCTCTCTTCTCCTTTTCTCCTCTCGCTCACCGGCCCGTGTCCCGCCCGCCTCCTTCTTCTTTTTCCTCTTTTCCCCTTTCTTTCTCCTGGCGAGCCTGCTCGCGTCACCCTCCCTGTTCCTTTGTCCTCTTCGTGACAGCCGCGCCTGCCCCCATCTCGTCACGCACGTCGCCACGCCCGTGAGTGCGTCATGCCCTACATTTTCGTCACATCACCACGGCCTGCCCCCGTCGTTTCCCGTCGCGGCGCCCTGCGCATGCGTCACCCCGCACGGTCGTCGCCGAGAATCGTGCGAGCTCCCACTCCATTGCTCTACCGACCGTCTCGTCATCCTTGACCGTCATCAGCAACAGTCGCCCGGCAGCGCATTTACACTGTGCCATCGAGTCGCGGCAGTTGGCCCTGTAGCCATGCCGAAGCCACACCGCCGCCATGCCCCGGCTACCCACCCCACAGCTCCAGTACACCCCCGTCACCCATAAAGGCCGCCGAAGCCAACATGTTACTCCCCACATTCCAATCACCCTTCCTTTCGGAGCAATCGACCCCCTGTGCCCTCTCTGCCCATCGGCGACTTCGTCTTCCTCAAGACCGGCCGATGCACGCGCCTTCAATAGAAGCAAAGTCAGCTCGATTCCTTCTCCCCTAAGCTTCCTCAGGGCACGGTGAAGCCATTCCCACTCTCAGCCGTGCTCATCCTTGCCCGTGCTTCGTCGGCGTCGAGCTTTCCCCTAGCCCGCCGGTGCCACACATCGCCGGCCCGCCTCGAGCTCCTCGGCCCCGCCAAGACTCCCATCGGCTTCCACTCGGTGCCAGCAACATGTTTTGACCACCACCGACGCCTCCCCGGCCGCCCCTCGCCGGCAATACCGCCGCCCGTACGCCGCCCCGAAGCTCCTCTGTTCTGGATGGCTGCAGCTCGGTTCTTCAATTTCTCCTTCCCCGGTACGTCAGGAAACACCGCATGCTCGACTGGTTAGCTGGGCCAGTGCCCAGCGCATGGTCCTGAGTTCGATCCCCCAACCCGCAATGCTTAGGGTATTTAGGTTTTTATCCTCTTTGCTAGCCGATTCCAGTAAAGAAAATCAAGAAAATTTTGAGAGTAATCCATAAAAGGTACCAAAATTGATTAGGATATAAATGAGCTTAATAAATATCTAATCATGGATTAATCATTATATGTTAGTAACTAATGTGCCTTTAATCTTTATTTTAAAGTTTAATTATTAATTAAAGGCATAGTGAGAAATTGAGAAAGAATGTTGTTTAGGTTTAAGCTCTCATGGAATGATGATTTAACAAATGAAAATTTTCTAAAAGAATAAATCATAAATCCATGTATTTTAGTAAAAGTTATAGAACTAACCACCACATGACTTAAACCATGACCATTATCTTTATGCCCTAGTAATTATGAGAACCCTTTTCAACTATTAAATGATATGAATATTAAGCCACTAACATTTAGACTATAATGCTCAAATTAAATTAGAGACGTTTCTAAGCAAATATCTCTACTCCTTAAAAATTTGAGTTGGTGGTAGGTTCATTCTCCCTTACTCTTAATAGCCGTCCGTTTTTCCTCATTTCTCCATAACTGTTGGATCTCACGATCTCCCTTTTCACACGTACACAGCCTCCCAACTACTCTCACGATCCCACCCTCGCGCAACTCCGTACTCTCTAACTCCCCTCAACCCTATCCCACTTTCTTCGCCCCACCTCGCTCTGCCTCCTCTCCCATCTGCCCGCCGCCTCCCCACCTCATCTGCCGCCGTCACCCCACCGCATCCGCATGGTGCCTCCCACCGCATCTGCCCCCAAACTCTCCATCCCCTCGTCACCGCCTCCCTCGACCACGGTGCCCTTGTCATCACGCCGACCGCGCCCCCTTTATCCTCTTGGCCAACCCCGCCAACGCCGCCGCTCTCGTCCTCTCGCCAACCCCACCAACGCCGTGTCGTGAGACTCGACGCGGTGGCATCCCGCCTCTCCTCGCCATCCGATCGCCGCCGTCGGGGTTGAAGCGAAGTCGAGTCGCCAGCCGACGCCTCAAGCTCCGCCCGGACTCCGTGAAGGCGGCGGTGCGGAGTCGGTTCGGTGGGTCCTCCACGGCGGCACGACCCCGTGCAACGTGATGACTACTCCACATGCGCATCGCGCGAAGGCCACGGCGGCGGCCTCCAATGGTGGTTCCATGCAGAGCATGCCGACGAAGAGCGTGTCGAAGCCGGTGTACAGCGTCGGAATGAGTAGGTCAAAGCCGCCGATGAGTGGTGGTGTCCGTGGGGCCGGGCCGGGTTGGGGTTCTTGATGGCATCGAGGGGGCCGCCGTGTTGTTTATGCGCGTGACGATGGTGAATTCTCAGAGTTGCTATATTTTGAGCTCCAAGAGGGCTCCTCGTTCTGGATGGAGAACAATGTGCAGGTGGGAATTGGATCTACTACCGACTTTGCTGCTGTTTTGTGAAATTTTATTGTTTGGGAAATAGAAATATCTTCGTATGAAAATGGGAAAAATGTAAAGCATGAGTATATAGTTTATTTATTGGTCTCAGATTGTAGATTTGTGGGCAATTGTAACAGCCCAGCTGTTTATTTCAAATTTTTGGAGGAAAATTGGTTTATTCTTTTCTCTCTTTTCAAACCCGGTGCTCTCGGAAGTTTGAAAAGAGAAAAAATAAACCGATTTTCTGAATTATTTTGAACCGAAAATCAAATTATGACGTCATCAAGGAAATGATTTTCAAATGAATTATTTTTCTGTGGAAAATAAATTTATGACGTCAGTAAGAATTTTAATTTTCTGGCCGAATTATTTTTGTAAAGGAAAATGATTTTATTCACTGACATGTGGGACCGGTTTATCAACGAGAGAGAGAGAGAGAGAAAGAGCGGACGATCGGATGAGCGATGTGGCGCAAGGAGGAAATCGGGATCGTCGGATGGAGAGCGAAGAGGTTAGGTGAATATGGACGCTACGAGATTAGATCGGGCGGAGGATTAAATTTGATTTAGATTTTCGAAAACACCGTAAAATTCAATAAAGCTCGAAAAATATGAAATTATATCCAACAATTCCGGAAAATTCAAACAACTTCCGGAGACATTTTGGACTTAATAAAATATTTCCAACTACTGTTGGTATTTTAATTTTCATACTTAAAATAATTTTTATTTTCAAAATAGATTTTAAAACTCGAAAAAACTCGAAAAACCAAATATAAGTTTAATAATTCCAAATAATTAATTTGACATAGTATTTTTACAGAAAATCAAAATATCATTTTATTCAATAAGATTTTTAAGTTTTTACTATAAATTACTTTTCAAATCCAGCTTTCTAAAAGCAGAAAAACAGGGCAAACCAAATTCAAATTTCATACAAACAAAACTCATATTCTTATTTTAAACTAAATTAATTTAATTTAATAATTTAAATTTTTTTTGCTCCAAAAATTTGAAATAAACAGCTGGGCTGTTACAAAATGACTGACCATTCCAGAATTTTATCTTGCACACTAAATAGTAAAGTTCAAAACTACCAACATACACTCTGTACTTAGGGATCTAACCTGGAGCTCAAATTTAGCAACTAGGTGCTTACCAGATGAATTAGCAATAGTTTACCCTTCATTTGTTGTTATGATAAATGAAAATTTTATCATTGTCATGTTTATCAACATGCTATAGAGTGTTGTTGACCATGTTTCTTACCCTTGTATTGTTGGCCATGCCCCCCAGTATGTGCATCAACATCCTACATATTTTAATATGTTGAGGTTAAAACTTATATCTTTTTTTTGTCTAATGGAATGGTGCATCTACTTGGAGCAGGACATGATATGCTTTGTACTTTCTAAAAACCCTTGTGATCAAAAGTTCAAAATAGTTTGATGATGCCTTACTAATTGAATTGGTTCTCCGCATGTTTCAGTGTTGGCGCTCAGAAAGTGAAGTTTACTTGCATGCAGGTCTGTCAGTCCTGTGAGGAGAAAACCAGAGATGGGTCAGTACTGAGTAACTTTTTATAGGTGTCGTACAATAATTATTCTTCGGTACAATGAAGTATTCCTTCAACTGAGAAATACGGAAGACAACAACAAATCGGAGTGGTACATCTTTAGTCGGCTGCAAGCTCTGGGTTCACCTCAATTGCCCTTATCCTATTGATTAATTCAGAATTCCACCAAAAAGGGCTTAACTTCCGCAAGTGTTTATCCGAGAAAGACATAATTATTTCAACTTTTCAAAAATACTTGATTCCAATATCATATACTACAAATGCACCTTATTGATTTCACATTGATTTCAACAAATAATCCCACAAACTTTCACATTGATTTCAACAAATAATCCCACAAACTTTTATCATCTGCTCTAATTTGAATCGACGGCAAACCATAGAATTTTTCTAACAAGAATCCAATAACATTGTAATTTGTGATTTCCACCAATTGTTTTATGATCATTATCTAATCCAACAGATCCACAACTCTGATCAAATTAATCCAACCTTTTAGTAATCATCAATCAATTTTTAAATCATCTAAGCAATACTTTAATATTCATTAATCCACCAACATCAATCTCTTGAAAATCCTCATTTTGGTTCCACCAAATTTGAATGAATCCAAATACCTCAATTAATTCTTATCGGACAATCTCTCAATCTATCTCCCATAATTAATTTAAATCCTCCAGATTATCCATTTGAACAACCTTAAATGATCCACTTAATCCCATTCATTCAAATCCAATTATCTGGCAATGATCTATTAAATCCACCAAATTCAAATTGACATATCAAAGTCCACTTCGTAATGATAAATTAATCCACCAAGATATCTAAATGTGTTATCTTCTAGAATTCCACTAGTATCCACTTATCATCAATAGGTTCACCAAACTCTGATAATCATTTAACTCCACAAAATTCATCCAATCTTCATGATTCAACCAAATCACCCAAAATTGATATCATGAATTGTTTATGATAATTCACTTCTTAATCTTTTAATCTCTTCCTTTACTGGATCAATCTCTTAACACTAATTCTCCAACGATCACAAATAACCCCTTCAACCAAAAATCTTGTTTTACATCCAATTGCTCCTTTCAATCCTAGATAATAAATCCAAAGCAAAGTTTAGACTTTTCTCATGATCTAATTAGTTCTTCCAAGTTCAACTTTGTACTTCTTCTCTAATCAATCCACAAAGATGACACTCTTTAGATTTATTTATAATCAATCAGTATCCACAAATATACCTTTTTATCTCAATCCTCTCGAATATTACCCAATCTTTCCAATTCTACACCAAATATATCACGCTAGAAACAATTTTCCAAATTACCTAACTTGACATCTACTGATTAAGGTAGCTTTCCCGACAAGAGTACTTTCCATAAGTTTGTTGTCTTCCCTATACTCTGGGTCCTCAATTATTTTCCAAACTTAGATTGCAGCGAAAGAATTGGAGCTTGCACTGTTGTGGTAACTGGGGTTAGCACAAGGTAAGAGGGAAGTAGCATAGATAAGAGATCAGGGGAAATGACTAAACACCAGCTTAGACGAAATTTTGCTTGAAATTAAAATAGTTTTTAAGGATGACTGTACTACAAGTATATAAAGACTTGGTACAGTGCATCTAGCACACAAACAAGTAGTATATAAGCGTTCTAAAATTGTAGCACTTTACTTGGGCACTACCACTAAAGAACTATTCCTCGCTCCTTCATGATGACGCGCTTCTCGATTTAAACCTTATTGAGCCATCTAGAGAAATTACGAGAGGAAAGGGATACATTTACCATTCAAAAGGAGATAAGCGAGATAGCGAAGGGAGAATACCATGACGAAGGTAAGGAGAGAAAGACAAGAAAAGACAAGGGTAGCACATTATTAAAATTTTATTTTATAAAATAAAATTTTGAAGCTCTTCTACTAACGACCATTCTAACTAGGCCACGTCCTACAGTCAAATTGGCTCTAATACCATCTCTGTCGGGACCCGGATTTCCGAATCCGGACCCTCTATGTATTACAGCACTAGTCCCAGATCAAAACTAGTGCACACAACAAACAAATGATGAATACATAACCAACAACGCTTTATTACAATAATAGAGAGTAGACCAAAAGACCTCTTTATTACAAATGAGGTTTTAAGACCTCACACACACAAAAACACAGTGAAGCAAAAGATAAAACTGGTGGAAACCCATCAATACGCCACGTGCAATTGACTGGGAACGCAACCTAGAACTCCGGAAAACCTTCGTCGAATTCATACGCGCCGTAGTCGTAGTCTCCTTCTTGAGCTTCATATTCATCTGAGATTTGTTTTGAGTGCAGCATGTGAGTACATAAAGTACTCCGCAAGTCTTGGGAAAATGCAATAGATGCAAGGCTTAACAAATGAGGGTTATATGGTTCTTTTTGCACAAAGCAATATTTTATTTCAAATACCATTAAATATTTTTGAAGGCATTGATTTAATAAAGTAATTGTTTTAACAAAAACTATCAAGAATAATATAGTGAAGGTTACAACCACCATCACTAGATCACTAGCTCCAACTGCCAAGGTTTTAAGAAAAACGGGTTACACCACCCACACTGGCTACATCCGCCAGGGTTTAAGAAAAACGGGTTACACCACCCACACTGGCTACAACCGCCAGGACAACTCCGGGAGTTCCAACCACTCTCGGTTTTTCAAAACATTTATTTTAAAACCAAAACCAAAGATCTACCATGTGAATGCATTCCTTGCCCGCCCTTGACCATGGGCACGGCTATTCGAATAGTTTTACACTCTGCAGAGGTTGTACAGCTTTACCCACAAGAGATAAGTCATCTTAATAGCCAACATGCTTCCTTAGGCATGAGACCCAGATAATTTATCACAAAGCCTTTACCTCACTCTAGTCTAGCTAGTCACCACCCGCTGAGGTTTCACCGCTGAAGGGTTAAATCCACCCGCATGAAGCCCCCTCTTGCGCCGTATGAGTACAGTAAATCCCTGTCCCTCACTGTGAATAACCAGTAAATCCCTGGCACCCACTTTCCACTGGTGGTACCTAAACTAGACTATTGTAAGTTAGTTAGCTAGGTCGTACCCATATAGACATGTGGTTGTACGGTAGTGCTCAGTTTGGACAAACACAAGCGTCGGTCCTTAATTGACTAGGGCGGAACATACACTTTACAAAGTCTCGTGCTAACCGCACCAATCCAATCCAACCATCCGCCCTGGTCTAAAACACTTTTCACATTTTATTTTATTTTAAAAGAACAGTGGCAACACCAATCGCCACTAAATTTCTGAATACAAAAACTGGTTCAATGAAATATATATTTTTTATTCCAAGGTTACCAAATGTTATATAGCACGACTAAGCATTTTACTACCGTTACAACATTTACCAAAGTTTTATAATAATCTCATTATTGAGACAAAGGAAATCCTAGGGTGTCAAAGGTACATGGTTGTCAATGTCAAATGAGGGCATAACAATTATCGGTTTAACTATTATCTCTACAACAGGAATTATCATTTTATGTAACATAGCGATGCATTAATTTTAAAATAATCAAAACATTTCTCAAACATAGGTTCAAGATGTTCAAAGGAGACTTGCCTTCGTGTGCGATATCTTGACTTTCTTCTTCATGGTCGGAAAATTCTTGACGACGTCGGGTTCTACGCGCGGAACGATAAATACAAAAGAACAAATAAATACAAATAAAAATCACAAAAATACAAAATATATACTGGAAGAAAGGTTAAGATTTTAGATGAATTTAGGAAAAAGAATCAACAGATTCGGAGTTCAAATGAGGGAGAACGAATATCTGGAAGTTTTTAAAGATCACATGAAATGATAACAAAATCCGAGAATATCTTTTTGAACAGAACGGTGCCGGTTGGTTGCGAGGTGGCGGTGAACGGTCAAAATGGAACCCCGACGATGAGGCGAAGATGGTGACGTGGGTACGGCATCGAGAAACGGCGGCAATCACTGGCGGTGAGGGGAAAACAGCAGTGACGGCGAAAGGACAACGGCAAGTTGGAAGGAGATAGTACCGGGTATGGAACGTGGAGATGTAGGGTGAGCACAGGGTAGAACACGACATGGTGAAGCTAGGAAAATTATTGGCTAAGCTGAAACTTCATCGGAGACGATACAATCGACGTTTGAACGACGACGGTAGAGAAAAAGGAAAAACTTGATATCTTGGTGCTCGGTGAAGCGAATCCAAAACCATTTGAAAGTTGGCTACCTGGGATGGTTTGGCACGATATGACGCGAACGGATTGGGGAAAAACACCACCGGATAGATGGGGACACGAGATGCCATTGGCGGCCATGGCGAGGTGTCGGAGGCAAAAATTTGTGGAGGCTTTTCGGAGAAACGGAAGGAAGCACGGCGTAGAACGCGGCGAGGCAAGTCTAAGAAAAATTACAGCACAGGCTAAAACTCAACAGAGACGACGAATCAACATCGGGAGTCAAAAACGACCATTTTTGCGGAAAGTTCAATTTCTGACAATTGGCTCCACGAAAAATTAAATAAAATGGTAGATAAATTGTTTGGAGGCTAGGACACGATATGACGCGAACAGAAATCAAAGCGCTTACCGAAAAAGTGGTGTACGCATCGAAGGCACGCAGTTTCGATGCGGCTCGACCAGTCGACGAGGACTCGGGAGTCTTCAAGTGATGGCGATGGGAGCATGGCGTGAACGCGCGTCGGCGAACTCAACGGTATAGATGGCTCGACAAGCGGACATCGGATGGTGACGAAACATGGCGGAGAAGACATTCGGCGACCGATGGGTTGGCATCGGCGTTCCGGGCAAACGAAGAGGAGTTAGAGGGTGAGTTGGTGGCGAAACGAAGAGGAGAACGTCTGGAACACAATGCTCACCTCGGTTTTGATGGAAAAGAATAAACCGATTTTCTGGAATTATTTTTGAACTGAAAAATCAAATTATGACGTCATCAAGGGAAATGATTTTCAAATGAATTATTTTTCTGTGGAAAATAAATTTATGACGTCAGTAAGAATTTTGATTTTCTGGCCGAATTATTTTTGTAAAGGAAAATGATTTTATTCACTGACATGTGGGACCGGTTTATCAACGAGAGAGAAGAGAGAGAGGAAAGAGCGGACGATCGGATGAGCGATGTGGCGCAAGGAGGAAATCGGGATCGTCGGATGGAGAGCGAAGAGGTTAGGTGAATATGGACGCACGAGATTAGATCGGGCATGGAGGATTAAATTGATTTAGATTTTCGAAAAACACCGAAAAATTCAATAAAGGTCGAAAAATATGAAATTATATCCAACAATTCCAGGAAAATTCAAACAACTTCCTGGAGACATTTTGGACTTAATAAAAATATTTCCAACTATTGTTGGTATTTTAATTTTCATACTTAAAATACTTTTTATTTTCAAAATAGATTTTAAAACTCCAGAAAAACTCAGAAAACCAAATATAAGCCGAATAATTCTAAGTAATTAATTTGACATAGTATTTTTATAGAAAATCAAAATATCATTTTATTCAATAATATTTTTAAGTTTTACTATAAATTACTTTTCAAATCCAATTTTCTAAAAGCGTAAAAACAGGCAAACCAAATTCAAATTTCATACAAACAAAACTTATATTTTATTTTAAACTAAATTAATTTAATTTAATAATTTAAATTTTTTCCTCCAAAATTTGAAATAAACAGCTGGGCAGTTACAAAATGACTGACCATTCGAGAATTTCATCTTGCACACTAAATAGTAAAGTTCAAAACTACCAACATACACTCTGTACTTAGGGATCTAACCTGGAGCTCAAATTTAGCAACTAGGTGCTTACCAGATGAATTAGCAATAGTTTACCCTTCATTTGTTGTTATGATAAATGGAAATTTTATCATTGTCATGTTTATCAACATGCTATAGAGTGTTGTTGACCATGTTTCTTACCCCTGTATTGTTGGCCATGCCCCCCAGTATGTGCATCAACATCCTACATATTTTAATATGTTGAGGTTAAAACTTATATCTTTTTTTTGTCTAATGGAATGGTGCATCTACTTGGAGCAGGACATGATATGCTTTGTACTTTCTAAAAACCCTTGTGATCAAAAGTTCAAAATAGTTTGATGATGCCTTACTAATTGAATTGGTTCTCCGCATGTTTCAATGTTGGCGCCGAAAGTGAAGTTTACTTGCATGCAGGTCTGTCAGTCCTGTGAGGAGAAAACCAGAGATGGGTCAGTACTAAGTAACTTATTATAGATGTCGTACAATAATTATTCTCCATTCAGTATTCTTCAAACTTTGATGCTTGTATCTAAACCTGCTGGCCAACCATGTCTTGCATGGTACTGCATTTAACTCATATCAATTATGTAATATTTTTGTGAACTGATCTGCATGTTCAATTCTTTTGCAGTCATGAGATTGGTAGCACTTGGTTCAATATTTGAACATGCTAATTCTCACGTAATTGTGTCGATTCCAGACTTCTATCAAAAGATTTCTTGGATGCATGAATTGATCACTAGAGTTTTAATAAATGTACTATTGATGAGTATCCAAGCACATTTTTGTGGTCATTGGGTGTTTAAGTGTCTAGAGTATGGAAAAAAATTGCTCGTGAGTTAATTTCTTACTGATGTACATTATTTTTTTGTATTTTGATCTAGTAGATATTTTACTTTATTGGATTTGGAATGTTCTGTCTTGAATCACTGATAAGCATTGATGTCATTCAGGTGGGTGTTGTTCCCCTCTTGTTTTCTGGATGGTTGGATCCCCAACCTTTTCTATTTGAAAACTTTAACCTGCATATGGCCTATTACATATTAACTGTTTTATTTCTCTTCCAATCATGACTATGGGTTTACAGCTTGACTAATAGCCAAAATTCACCAAAAGTCAAACGAATATTTTGTTTTCTTTCCATTACGAATTTATGACTATGGACTGCTGACTGCGTTGTTACTGATGAGTAGCTTCATATGGAATGCATTGGTGCTAATGGACATAGATATCCTCATGGGATGAAATATTGTTATATTTGCATTAGAAAGATTTTACATAGAGTAGAGATCTTTACATTGCAATAATTTCTCAATCTATTGCCTTGAAAGGAAAATTATCGTGCTTTTGATCATTAAACTCTTCCACTCAACCTACAGCAAGTGTACATGTACTTCCGTGGAAGTGGAAAAGCCGTTGAAATGAAACATGAGGCAAAAGTTTCCATGATCAATTAGTGAGAAGGCAAGTTGTGTAGATTTCTTATTAGTAAATTCCTTCCTGTAGTTCATCTTTTTGAAGTACTGCAAAGCCTTGGTGAACCATCTCTCATCTTGGAGTTGGTGTAACATACCGAAATTGGGTTATTTCAAAAATATGGAATTTTAAAATCATTTCCTGCATTTTGTTGGCATTTAAATTTCTTTGAATGTTTAGTTGAAATCTTTTTGAGATTTGTGGCATGCAAGTTAAATTTCAAAGAGTAAACCCAAATGCAAATAATAGAAAACTAGAATTTTAAATACGAATCTGAAAAGATGATCCAGTGTAAGAAAAGAGGAACCCGGTTTAAATATAAAATCTCATAATTGGGAATAATGACATAAAAAGCAATAAAAGTGCTTGACTAAAATACAAACACTTATATGTAGATATATATACAAATTGCGCAAAGAAAAGTTTGGCAATGTAAGAAATAAAATATATATGCATGTATATGCACATATAACCTAAATAATAATAATAATAATAATAATAATAGTCCTCTCATTCCATAGCTAAAATTTAAAGCCTAAATTCTAAATGTCATGCGAAAATCAATAATCATAAATATGAAACAAAATTTAAATTAAATCAAACATCAAAATTAAGCCCAAACATTTCTCTCCTCTTTTTCCTCTTCTATTTCTTTTCCATATTCTCATTATCATGTGGACCCCACCCCTTTATCTCTCTCCCTCCTCTCTCTTTCTCTCCTCTCTGGCCGCTGGGCCCTCCTTCCTCCTCCCTCCCCCCCGCGCAGTGCTTGCTTTCTTCTTCCCCAGCGAGCGCCCTCGTCCCCTTTGAGCTCGGTCCACCCCGAATCTCATTGCCATGCCTCCGCCGCCATTGCCGCCACCGACACCGCCGCTTGTCATCGCTGCCCAAGCATCGCAGCCTATCCTGCAGTGCCGCCTGTGGCCACCGTGCCGCCACCTATAAAGCCCGGAGTGCTTTCCAAACACCTCGCCGCAATCCTCTATGTCTCCCACCTTGATTAATTGAACCCCCGTGCGTCGTAGCTCGCCAGCAAACTCCTCCTTCCCCAACTCCGGCCATTCGGCAATCCACCGCTCGGAGCCGCGCCGAGCCAATTCCTTCAAGCCGGAGTTTCCTCGGAGCATGGCGAAGCTATCCCAACCCTCGACCGAGGTTCTTCGCCGCCCAAGCTCTCCAGCCACAGTGACCTCCCTCGCACCACCGCCCGTGCACGCCGCCAGACCGCCACGGCCATCCCCGACCTCCTCTAACCACAAAAGTAGCCTCCTTATCACACATAGATGCTCCCCTATCCATCAATCGAACTCTAACCCGGTGTGCCGCCGTATTTCATTCTCCCCTGTTCCGCCGCCGCCTCGGGTCGTCGTCGGCCACTCCTCCGACCAAATTGGTCGGCGAGACCTCGCCCAGAGGAAGGCGCGGGCGTGAGCAACCCATTTTGGGGATACCCACGCCCGGTCGCCGCTCCCTCCGCCGGCGGCCAGCTCGCCGTCCCTCGGCCGGAGGAAGAAGAAGAGCGGGCACCTTGGCTTAAAAGGGTATATTACCCTATATGCGTAAGATAAACCCTACGTCTCCCCTGGCTAGCACCTCAAATCTCTTCCCCAGGGCTCCCTCGGCAAGACGCTTCGAGCCTCCGCTCACGCAGCGCCGAGGTTGAGCCCATTTCTTTTAAAACGCCGATCGACAGTGGGCCCCACTGTCGTGACCGCCTGCGTCTTGCGTTCGTGACGGCTAGGTCCCACTTGTCGCCCCAGAAGGGAGCGGAGCCGCCGCCGGCGGCCCGCACTGTCGGCCCGCGTGAACGCGTCCTGCTGACAGTAGGCCCCACTTGTCAGGTTTTATTATTTTTGAGATTTAGCCAAACCGAAAGATTTTAAATGGGCATAACTTATTCATTTTAACTACAAATTAAATGAAACAACTTTCTAAATTCATCTAAATTCAAGGTCTGTCCAATGGAACCAAAACCATGAAATTTAGAGCTCATTTGAATTAATAAGGGGATTAAAGAATAATTTAGAGAAGTTAATAAAACTTAACTAAGATATAAAATAAGGATATTTAAGATTTAAACTTTTTAGGTCATGTATGATTAATTAATATGGTCTGAATAAATATCCAAAAATCTAGATGTTAATTAAAAATATCAATAAAGAAAGGTGACTCTTGTTAAAAGGTCCAAATCCAATAAATATTGCTCTTAATCAAAAATTAAGATGTAGGCCCAGTGTTTAGCAAGTCAGTAGATAAGCCTAGGTAAAATCGTACACCTGTCCGTAACTCATGGAACTTCCTAAATAAATACAAAACTAGTAAAAGAAGGTTAGTAATAAAAAGAGCGAGTCGTCGTAGCCTGTCACCGACCTTGCCTCAAATCGCCCATTAACTCGTAATAAAACTAAATCACGATTATTTGGATTTATATGGATCTTTTGAGTTATTTGCTTTCATTTGTATTCAGTCATTTAGCGCGAAATTAGAAATTGATGTCCTGAAGAATGAAAGGATCAAGCGTGATCCAGAGCCAAGTGCAGATAAAGACCAAAAGCTCCAAAGAAAGCATTATGTGAGCTCAAGAGTCAATACTTTGATCATGTTGAACCTACTTTTCTGCAAATTACTTTTGTTAAATTACCAAATTGCATGCTATTATTTATGTGCAAATACATGTTAATTTAAGATTCTAGTTATATGCCTATGTTTACCTTGACTAATATTACACCCTCTTTTTGATACTTGATTATGTGAACCTTGTCACCCTAGCAAAATTATGATAGTAACATTTCGAAAATAAGTCTGTAACTATATGCCGTGCTTAGTATTGCTTAGCTATTCGTGGGCGTAGAAACGCCCAAGCATCACTTTTAAACATGAGAGAATTTGGTTGGGCAGTCATTGTGATCATGACTGGCATATGTTGGTATGAATACTTTATGTTCCCAAAAACCCACATGCTTAACTATCTAGGCGGATGGTTCGAGGGTGTGTGTATGTGTGAAGGGTGCCGTGAAAGCACAAAGGGGATTGTGGTAGAACCGCCCAGATAACCCTTAAGGACTGAATCTTGTGATGACCTCCTAAGGTACAACAGTACAACCACATGCTGGCAAAGTGTAGGCAGGGCTAACTAATTTGCATAGCTCTAGTGTGGTTACGTGAAGGTGTGAACACGAGCAAAGGGATGGATGGTCTCATCCCCGCCTTTGCCCGTGATGGCTCACGAGGGACCCTTCTCGAGGGATGTTCGCATCCTACAGAAGATAGACCTTAGCGGGCGTAACCACAAGTAGGATTATGCATTGTAACAGTCATGTGATAATCTACTCAACTGCACGGCTAAGGAATCATGTGGGGCAATGAGCAGACTTACCTCTTGTGGGTAAAGTGTACAAATTCTGCAGAGTAAGAACTATTCGAATAGTCGTGCCCATGGTCAAGGGCGGACATGGGAACTTAACCAGATATAGTTCTATTTCAAAAAAACTTTGTGGGTGGAAGCGGAAAAGTGGAGGGCAGAGAAAGGCCCTTATTTGTGTTGTCCTGGGTGTCGCCCCAGTGGTATGTTAAGCGGTTATAATGCTGAAAGGCTAAGCATGTGATGCAGAGACTATGAAATGGTGGATGGGATCTGGATCGCTATTACTATTGCATTCTGTCATATTATGATTTTGTTTAAATGGCTAAGTCTCAGGAAGTTTCTATGTATTATATTTCAAAAGCAAATAATGGCAATATTTCTCCTAAACTTAAATTCCAGGAAGAATAAATAGAGTCGTAAGAAAAGAAAATAACTATTGTGGTAAATACATAACAATGTTTGGTGGATTCATGTCGATTATAATTAAGAGAATGATAGAAAGGAGTTTAGGAGAAATAAATTGGTGGAGTCTAAATGAATAGATAAGCTAGATAGATGATTTAAATGATTTTAGAGGATTAGAAGGGTGTAAAGGTAATTGCTAGAATTAATGGGATTAATAGGATTTGATCTAGGTGGATGAATTGAATTTGTGGAAATTTGGAGACATGAGAATTGGGATATAAACTTGATTAATGATATTCTTGGTGGAGAAATACCGATAAATTAGTTAGAGATAGATGATGAAAGGTAAGGATTAATTATGGGAAGAGTAAATTTCAGAATTGGATCATTAACAGAAAGGATTGAATTGTTGGAACATTTCTGATACAAGTAATTTCGGTGGTTTAAAAAATAATCATGCGAGAGAATCATTAGAATTCAGAAGTGAAGATGTAATACCCTGAACGTCGTTACGGCGTAAGTTTTTAAAACAATCGCGGAATCGCCGATTTTTCGGTAAATTGCGGGAAGGGAAAAATATGAATTGTAGAACATTGTAAAATGAATTAAATAAATTAAAATAATTAATTTGAATATTTTGGGCTGTTCGGAGGGGTGGGCCAACCGCTTTGGGCCAGCCAGCCCAAATGGGGCCGTGCCCCTCCCAAACCCTAACACCCCTTTATAAACCCCTCCTTAGCCCCTCCACCCCTCCCCACCCCTTGGCCGCCCCCACCCCCTTGGCGCCTCCCCTCCCCTATTGCTGCCATTGGTGCCCCAAGTGCTGCTGCCATTGGAGGAGAAGCAAAGAGAAGGAAGGAGAAGAAGAAAGGAGAAGGAGAGGAGAAGAAAGAAGAAGAAGAAGAGGAGGAAAAAAGTGGGGAAAATCTTCATCTTGGTAATTTTTCCCCATCCCAAACCCTCTGTTTTTATGAATAATTAGGGTTCTTGGCACGGATTTTGATGGGAGATTATAGATTAATTGCCCGATTTGGGTTTACCTGCTGTCTGTTAGTAGATTGATTCGCGTACCGCGTGTGTCCTCGCGGATTTGACCTAGTAAACGAATTTTCCTGTAGACTCTCCCAAAACTAAAGTTTTAGAGGACTTCCAGATGCACCTCCTGTATTTGTTTCGGATTTTTCTACCGTTGGATCTGGGAGATACAGAGTCGGCAATATCGCTGTCCGTTAGGCGGACAGATTGGTACAGTCCAACGGTAATCCAAAGTTTAGAAATAGTAAACGAATTTTCTTGTCATGGCCGTAATTGATAAAGTTGTAGATAATTTAGAGATCTAGCTTCTTTATAAATTTCAGAATTTTTAGACCTCTGTTCTGTATAAAGGACACTGCAGTCCAATCTGCCAGAACAGAGTTCTTCCTCTGTTTTGGGCATTAAATTACGCCTAGCATTGATTAAAATAAAAATAGTTGTTCTGCATGAAAATTGTAGGTTTTTAAGTCATGAATCCATAGAGGTATCATTTGTTGTATTTCAATTTATATTTTTAAGGATACAAAATTGTGAAGTAGCGCTGCTGCAGAGGGTAATTTGTTGGATTGTTGTGCGGAGAAGAGATTGTGCGGGTTCGGGTTTCTAGCGATGTTTTATATTTATGTCGTGCTTGTATGCTGTGGTTGTGTGCTGAGAGTTGTTTTATGGACAGGTGGTCTTGTCCCTGAGCGCTCTTGATTTTTGTTGTACTTCGCTTCGTCGGATTGAGGCAAGTAAACGTAGCGGTGGTTGCTACCGTTTAACCTGTTGTTCCTACTACTTTCAGTTTTACATTATTATCGTAATTTGATACAATTGCCATGATTGCATGATATTTTAGTTATGGAATTCTGGTTTAATGTTATAATGTGGAACATGGAAATAACATGTGGTGAATGTGGAAATGTTGTGAGCATGATAATGCTCCTTGCGGATGAATTAATGTGATTAATGAACTATCATATTATTCATATCATTCATGTCATATCATGTCCTTTGTGTATGTGGATGTCGCCGCTTATAGCCGCGACTGTACCGGTATAGCATCGTATATTGCCGTAATACGATGCGCCTCTTCGCCCGCGGGAAGCATTCATATATTGTCGAAATACGATGCATTGCACTTCCTACCCTGGCAAGAGTAATGTGGAGCATAGCATGAAGCATTCATATGCATTGCATTGTGGAAAGATCATTTGCATACATATGCATCATATTGTGGTGATGTTATTTTGTGGAATATACAACTTTCTAGTTGTAATGTGGAATTGACTTATGTGAGCTATTTGTGGTATGAAGATTGTGGATGTGGTCGTGGAATGGGATTCGTTCCTTGTGTATGGTAAGAGTGGCGGTTGTGGCATGAGATTATTTTCACTTGTATTAATTGTTGATAGCAATTGTGGATGTGAGAATTAATAAAGTAGTGAGATGATCATACATATGTTTAATTGTCTCTGATGGTGATTTGAAGTTGAGGATATAACATTGTTATTATGGAAGATTAAATGTTGTTGATTAATCTATTGTAGTTGTGGTGGATTAAATGTTTCATTTGCATTTAGTTGTGGATAAAATGACTGCATTCTTATGCCATTTAAATCTGAAATTGAAGAGGTACGATTCATAGAAGTTTATGGTGATTAATAATTATGGACATGAATTGTATGGAATTATAAATGATGATGTATAATTGTTTGTAGTTTGAATAGCCTGTTAAATAGTTTGCTTGCTGAGATTTTTATCTCACCCTTGTTTCCCCCTCCCTACAGGTGGACTTTGAGCATGCATTGGGAAGGGTAGAGCAGCACCACATTAATGCACATGGATTTCATTTTAATGCTGAAATAAAGTCGATAGAACTCTAGTCTTTGCTTAGCTATCTTGTTGATGAATGTTTCATCTCATTAATGTTTAATTCGGAACAGTTCCTTTGGTTAATATGTTGAAGATGATTATGAATATTAAATTGTTATTGCTATTCTGTTATCCCTTAGTTATTTATGCTTCCGCTTGTATTATCTTGTACTATCTTGCTTAGTAATGTTGCCAGTTTATTTTATTTTGTAAATTGGCTAGTTGTAGAGTAGTTTTAGTAGCATCACAGGGTAATGTGGGTCCTGGGGTGTTACAGAAGAGTTGGTGATTAGTGATCCCAAGATTGAATTATTAGGAATTCGGAATACAAAAGGTAAGTTCGGTGGGATAAATAAATGTTGTCACCTGCTGTTTGGAGTCTTAGACAGCAATCAGTAAAGAAAATATATCTTTGGTGGATTAAGTCAATTATGGCAATCGCTGTGTGGAGTCCTAGGTTGCGAACTATAACGCTAGGGTTCAATAATAATAATGCTACCAAAGAGAAATTTGATGGCAAATAAAACAACCTGAACATATCCTTTGATAAGCCATGCATACTATTTATTTGCATTCTGTGTGTTAGCTCGTGGAGCACGGTGGTTAGTGTGCTCACACTCGCTCTCACAACAAATCCAGAGTCAAGGATCAAATCACTGTGCATCAGCAACACTACAGATCATGATGACAAAGAAGATGAAGATGTCAAGGGCTAGGTCGCGAACCTCCAGTTGGCTGCCTGTGGGCATATCCTGAAGGTTCCACTGTGTGCTTCGTTCTTCCGCTGCTGCAATTTAATGGTTTCGGCCTAATCGGCCCATGTGTAAGTTTACTATATTATTTATGCTTCCGCATGATATGTATTTGATATTCATTTTCTGTACCTGTGAGCTCTATCTACTGATCCAGGGAATAGTACAATAAATCACAGAGGATTCCGGATGTAAAATCTGGGGTCTTACAGTTGGCCTTATCAATTTATGCTGGCTAGATCTGACAGCTGCAGTTAGTGCTACCTAATGGTGAAATTTGGACCTTTGCAGGATGTTTCTAGAACTGGTTTTTGTTACAGGTAGGAGAACAAACCAATGTCGCTTTGATGGATTGGGAACATCTGAGTTTTAAATCAAATCGGTGGTTTGCGTTCAGTGTGTTTTTCCTTGCATCACAACCCTTCTGCTATATATTTCCTTGTTCAAAATTCAAAAATAAAATTTGGTACTGGGCCATGTCGTTGTGAGTTTGTGACGGTCATTAAATGCTCTCTTGCTTTTGTTTCTGCTATGGATAAGAAATTACACTTGGGCGACTGTGGCGGCTGGAGTTAGAGAAGATGGTACACTCTCGGCATTGTACTGCAGGAGCAGTGGAATTGAGTATGGAGGAGTCAAATTGGGGAGAAATGGTGCAATGTGACATGGTCAGAAAGCTGAGGGCTCATTGGGAAGTGCTGGGGCTAAGGTGGAGCACATTCATTGGAGCTGGTGGTGATGGCACGTTCTGGGCAAAGCAAAGGAAGAGAGACCTTGCCAAGGGGTAGAATGAAGATAGTGTTGTACGGTGAAGCAAAGGGTGAGCTCAAACAGGCGTAAATAGGAGCGATAGTGTGGCTAGCTAGGCGATTCCTTCAGGGCCATGATAAGAAGGTGGTTCATAGAATGAGACAATAAAGAACATATGGGGAACGATGTCTGAGGCATCAGTGGGCATCTTGGCTTTGGCACAGGCGCGGTGCAGAGTTCGTAGGCGGGCATCATGACACGGGCGTGAGGTGGAAGGCGATGGCTGACAGGTAGGTTTAGGGCCCACGTGATAGAGAGAGGCAGAAGCAGTGAGAGAGAAGGTAGAATGGCAATAATACAACCTTGAACAGAAGAAAATAGAAAGCTGAAAGTGGCTCCGGACGAAAAGGATTTAAATTTTGGTTTTCCTATTTGATTTAATTGCAAAATTCAAGTTTGAATTTCTCAAACTAGCAAATGGACTCCAAAATACAAGAAAATTTTTGGAGAGACAATTTAGAATATGAGGAGCTCATGTAAATTATTGCTAGGCTCTGATAACATTTTAATAATTTTTAGAAATTCCTTTTTGCTATGAAAAATGTAAAAACTATTTCAAAAATGGTAAAAAATTGTAGAAAAATCCAAAAATGCATAAATGATGATTTTAAATTAATTATATAAGTTTTGGATAATTTTAAAATTTTGGTCATTACAGTTTACTCAAGCATGGCACATGGTAAACTTAGGGAATGCGGTCGAGGGAATGTTTGACAATAGGTTGGATCAAGTGGCTTTATCGGTTCAAGTGATGCATGGTCCGGTAGCAGCCAGACCATGGGAAACATGCCGATGGGAGGGAATCCACTGATCAACCTACATGTAGCATACATGGTGGTTTACATGACAAGAAGAAGGCAGAGTCAAGGGAAAGTGCCCGAAAGCTTCGTCGAGAAAATTTTGGGAAAATGCCTAAAAACTGTACTTGTGGCCTACACTGAAACTGCGATGCGGGGAGACATAAGGGAAGTGGTTTAGTGTTAGGCTAAGGTTGCATGTGTGGAGTGGATCAAACACTCGGGTGTGGTTGGGTTGATCCTTGTAAACACTTTAAGAGGCATGCGTGTGAGCAAAAAACCCGGTATTGTAGGGATGATGGGTTTCCCTAAATCCTTAGCAACTTTAGACCTACAAAGGGGCTGGTTTGCCTATATGAAGATGAGGAAGGAGAGCTAGGTATGCAAGGGAAGGAAATAGGAAAGAATTTTAGGTTTATGTTAGTTCCTCCACTCCTTCATGGTGTGATTAAGATTAGGGCTTGTAGAGTGCCCTTTGTAACTAGAAAACTATAATAAATCATTCCTCTTCATGCAATAGAATAAGTTCTTGCAATCTTTGTGCTTTTGTCCCTATTTGCATGTGTTCTTGATAATGATTGTGATGATTTGGTTATTTCCGTGCTCCGCTTGATCTTGCTGTTATCCATGATGTGTAAGAGGCATTAGTAGATACTTGGGATCAATCTTTGCCCATTGGGATCACTCGTATAGCAAAAATCAAGATCTTGCCCCGCTCTTGCCTTTCTTGATCAAGATTCATGATTCTATGATTGTGGCCTTTCTAGCCCAAATCAGTTCTTAGATTACCTTGTTAGGACATATCAGATATGATCTAGAAGTTTTCATGGCTTAGATCCTCACAAGTAAGAAGTAATTTGAGTTTTAGGATTTGGTGTGTTTTTGTGACCTAATCCTAGATTTCTTCAATTGGATGGAATCAAGCCTGAGAACCTTGTGTTTCTTGATTTAATTTGGTTTATGAAATTCTTGTAAATGTCCATACTAATTTTGGTAGCATTGGATAAGATTTGTCAAGATTCACCAATTTGGGCTTTTGTCCTGACAGGTTTGTGCTTGGAAATAGGAAGTGATCAAACCGACCTCCCTTGGTGGTCGACCGGTTGGGTACCGCTTAGATGACCCTAGGCGCTTAAACCACCACTAACGATCGATCGGCCTTGATGGTAGTCGGACCGGTGCGGCAATGAAGGGTGCCTTTGGTTGAGCTTTTGGGAGCTGCTTTTGCTTCCAAAAGCCAAAAGCCAACCAAAGGGTGCAAACCGTGTGCTTTTGAAGCGACTACTTTTGGTAGTCTGATTTGAAAGCACCTTGGACCCCGCTTTTGGCTTTTGGCTTCGCTTTTGAAATGGTGAAAATAGAGAGTCATTTCACAGTTGTTTCAAGGAAAATAGAGATAGGAGGTAAGTTTTATACTTGTTTGAACCAAACGACTTCTGACTTTTCCACGACCCACAACCTCTGACTTTTCCACACCCCACTCCACAAGAGCTTTTGAAGCCACACTCAACCAAACACACCAAGACTAGGATTGTTGCATCTTGTGGTCTCAAATCTCTATAGGTTTCATGTATGAGGTGTAATATGAACTTGATGATTGTCATAGTTATTTGAGTGAATATTTTGAATACTTGAGGAAAATAAAAAGCTTTCGCAATCATGTACCTCCTATGATTGCCGGCATCGCTCAAACAATACATCATACCATGATGGTCATAAATTCCGACACATCAACTTGTGATGATGGACAATCATTGTGATAAATGATTAAGGTTTAAGGGTCTGTTCTTTTCGGCTTTCAAAAGCGGCTTTTAGCTTTTGCTACAGTACCTAACTTTTAAATGAAGTATTTTCTTAAGACGGGATCTACAAGTTAATTGCGTTACACGTTAAAGTTTAACATCTGATCAACTAAAATCGCAGCGAGTATTTCTCTCTGCAATCTCTGCATCATAAACAGCCAAAATTCAAAATTTCACCAAAAGCCATAAGCATGACCAAAAAAGAACAGGCCCTAATTCTTCTACTACTATGTTAGTCTAGAGTGTCATGTATTATTCCTAGGGTTGCCAAGGGAAAACCAGATGAAGTTATTATCAACGATAGCTTGTAAATCATATGGTTAAGGAAAATTAACTACCAGGCAATATTATTCAAAATTAACAAATAATAAATAATGTCAACAAGTAATTAATGCACGAAATAAACGATACTTTTATCTACTAGGTTTTCAACATGATCAAAGAACTATGACTTCCCTTCTGGCTCAAAGTCGTCGTTTACTCCTTCAAAAGCTTTTGGGTCACCTCCTGCTCTGGTGGGTTCACCCTTGTGTTCTAATATGTAGCAAATAATACCAAATAAGGCAAAGAAAAGCAAGTAAAGCACTTAAAATAAGTATTAATAACTTTATGATTTAAAAAACTTGGGCCAGATCTTCCGGAAGAGAGAAAAATGATCATCATGTGGCTTCAGATTTCTCATAATTAATATGAGATGGTTAACTATGCTACTTGGGGGGTACACAGTGATGTATGGTTGGTCTATAGTAGAGAACCAGGGGGAAATTATCAAACCATCAAAAACCTAGTGAACTGGGGCTAGAACATCAAGAATTGGCCATAAACTGGTTAAAACGACTAGAACCGGGCTTAAACGTGGTCTTGTTCAGGTATGACTGGACCTAATTGGACTTGATCAGTTCGCAAAGTGGCTCAGTGGGGAAGGTTACTAGGTTAGATCTAGCCAACTGGGGTTTGAACTTGGTCGGACTCGAGCCGGGCTTAGCCAACTAGGTTTGGCTCAATCATCTAACATTAGACTCGGTCGATTTCGGTGAGACTTGGGTTGGGTTTGGTGGCTGGCTTGAATCAACCAGGTGCACACAAGTGCAAGACCGAGGCTCAGCTTTGTCTCTTTCCTTGGCTTACAGCGAGGCAAAACAGGGCAGGGCGGAAGCTGCAGGTGACGGCGAGCTATGGTCCTGGAGCTGCGATGCGAATGCGAGCACAGTGTGTTTCCAGACATGGTAACCCTATTTGAGGCATGGTGGGTGGAGAGCTATGATGATCCATGGAGGTCAGAACGTGGTGGGGCAGTGGTGGAGGCTGTGGAGAGCTTAACGACGTCGGCGGTGAAATCCGGTGGTCCTTCGACCTAGGTGGCTTTCTTGAACCTCATGGTGGTGGTGTTTTGGCCTGACGTGGCCCTAGATGGACTGGCAGCGGCGACAGCCATGGGCGGCATGGAGGAGCTCGGCGGCGGTGCTTTTCGGTGTTGTTGGAGGGCAAATGAAATAATGGTGGGAATCAGCAGCTATGTGTGGTCGCAGAGAGATAAGAAGGTGTGGTAAAAATCAATTCTAAGGATGGCACAACCTTCTGGGCGAATTTTAAGGATTTTTATGGCCAACAGGGAGGTGACGTGAAGGCTCACTGAGGAGTTCGTCGGTGTCCGATAAGAAGTAGCACGAGCGGTGGTTGGGGGAAAATGAGGAGCAAGCTCACCGCGCTGAAGCAGCACGGCACAGTAGGCAGCGCTATGGCCTTTTAGCAGAGGTAGCTCAGCGCAGTAGCGGCGGGCACGGCGTTGCAGTGGATGGGCCGGATCGAGAAGGGCGAGAAAAAGGGTGTGGTGACGTTGAATTCGAAAGGGAATTGCGGCGCCACAATTGTCGACAACAGTGTCGACGGTGCCGTTTCCTCGAGGCGATATCTTGAGGCGATGATGAGCATGAAGCGGCGACTATATTGCGGCTCGGATGGCACGGTGCGGTTCCAAACAACGTGGCATGCGCAAAACGCGCCTGCGGATTCGGCTTGTTGGCAAAGCTTGGACGACCACGCGTCCTCTCGCCGGCGGCGTCGGAGAAGACGTGGGCAGAGGGCAGAAAAACTAAAGAACGGTATCCGTATGGACGCCATATGATGGTATAGATCGAAATAGTTTGATCTAAAGTCAGGATGCATAAATCTCGGAGCCTGCTCCCACGCTCGACGCATTCATTTCCCCCCAACACCACTCCATTTCCATTCCATTCACCCTGCATTCCCCTTATCACCACTCTACTACACTCCATAGAAACATCTGAGCTAGGGTTCCGACTGCCCGTGCCGCGCCGTTCTTCCTCTTCACCACTCCGCGTCCTCCTCCTCAGTCACACGAGTGCAGTACGTGTGTGTCGTGAGCCTTAACTCACCGACACGCTCCTCCTTGGCAATCGCATCCACACGGATGGCGATTCGCTCCCGTCTGACGACTACATCCAATGCACGCAGCCCCATTGACAGTTCATTCAAAGCTTGGATTAAGGAGAACGGGCTTTGGAAGTTTAATTCTAGAGAAAATAATTAAAGGATTTTCTGGTGGTTGTAAACTGCCATAGTCGTGGGAAACAGTGGTCGGAGCTACAGTAGTCAATCAAAAGGCACTAACTTGTCGAAGTTGCAGTAGTCGGCCGAAAGGCTCTTTGTGGCCAAAGCTACAGTAGTCGGTCGAAAGGCTCTATGTGGTCGAAACTATAGCAGTCGCTCAAAAGTCACTTTGTGTTCGGAGCTACAGTGGTTGCATGTGGTTAGACCTACAGTGTTTTGTGAGTGATCGGAGCTACATTATTTTTGTGTGGTCAGAGCTACAATTTCATATTGTTTCATATCGTTTCATCAAGTTTTAAGGGAGGTTTATTGTCTGATTTGGCTAGGTTTCACATACAAGTTCATGTCCAGTTTCATGGTGTTTCATAGAGTTTTATGTTTAAGATTCATTGTGTTTCACGATGTTTCATCAAGTTTCACGGGTCCCTTTGTGGTCGAAGCTCTACAGTAGCCGGTCGAAACCCTAAACCCTACGGTAGTCGATCGAAAGGCTCTTTATGGTCGGAGCTATAGTGGTTGTGTGTGGTTGGAGCTACAATATTTTTGTGAGCGGTCGGAGTTACAATGTTTTGTGTGCAGTAAGAGTTATAGTGTTTTGTGCGTGGTCAGAGCTACAGTGTTTTGTGCGTGGTTAGAGTGATAGTGTTTTTATGAATGGTTAGAGCTACAGTTTTATACTGTTTCATATGGTTTCATCAAGTTTTAAAGGTGATTTATTGCCTGATTTGGCAAGGTTTCACATACAAGTTTTGTTTCCAGTTCCATGGTGTTTCATAAAGTTTCATGTTTAAATTTTATTGTGTTTCACAGTATTTCATCAAGTTTCACGGGGGTTTATTGATTGATTTGGTTAGTTTTCATGTACACATTTCATGACTAGTTTTATGTTGTTTCATAGAGTTTCATAATCAGGTTTATGTTGAAGTTTCATAGTGTTTCACGTGGTTTCATCAAGTTTCAAGAGGATTTATTGCCTGATTTGGCTAAGTTTCATGTACAAGTTTCATGTTGTTTCACATAGTTTCATGTTTAAGTTTTATTGTGTTTCACGAGGTTTCATGCAATTTCAAGGGGGTTTATTGATCGATTTGACTAGGTTTCATGTACACCTTTTATGACTAGTTTTATTTTATTTCACAGTGTTTCATGACCAATTTCATGTTTAAGTTTCATATGGCGTGGTGTCACTCATGCTTGATGCGACAAAGGAGGAAGGACGATGCGGCGTCGCTCGTGCTCCGTGCGACGCAACAGGAAGTGGATGGCACCGAGGAGATCGAGGAAGGGTGGAGAGTAAGAGACGATGGATGGTTGAATGCTATACCGCTTGGATGAAGTCCGAACGGCATAGCGTACTGTAGTCACTCTCTTTAGGAAATAGTTAAACATGGTATTTAAATAGAAAAACTCAAGTAACCAAAAGAAAAAAGCTAAGAAAACCTATGAAAACCAGATAACACTTTAAGATGCATTCGAAGAGTTTTTTCGAAAATAATTTTTACGCAAATTTTGAAAATTTTAGGATGTCACATGCACACACATATAAAAAAACATATTGTGCTCCCGGTTGCATTTACTCCCACGTATGATATATATATAATCTAAACGAACTTTAGATACTTATTTATCACCTTAGATAAACTCATATAATGATTCTAAGATAATTTATTGCCAATCATATGAAAAATGATAAGGAAGCACATAGTTTTTAGCATATTTTGCTAATACCTTTTATTCGTACATAAAAGAGAGTACATTGAAAAAATTGTACATATCACCTAGATGATCTTATATACTTATAAGATACGTATACATACCCTCCGTAACACGAGATACTTCCAATTTTGCCAGATACGATATAGGACGTAACTACACCCGAAAGTAAAAAAAAGAGGATATATATGTGTGTGTAAATAACATCTATGGTATTAAGGGTCGTTTTGGAACCAAGGAATTTCATAGGATTTAGGCAAGAGTTATATATATTTCTTACGAACACATGGAAATACACTTGTTTAATTAGCCCGAGCTCGGAGATGTCTGAAGGATTCTTTTTTAACTGATGATCAAGATTAGGACATATTTAGCTTAGACTGTCACATATGTTGGATGATATGTTTTCCTTTTTTTATTACTCTAAGAATTTCTAGCAATACCTCTTTTTTTTTATAAATAGGAAAAAAAGGCTTGAGTGGTTGATACGTGGGCCCATGGTCCGCAGGATTGGCTTGGTCCACGGTAGCCCGGGTGCACACAACAGTGGTAGTTGGTGTTGAGGCCCATATGTCACTGAGAGGTGGGTTTAGATCCAGGGTTTGCCACATGGGCGGGTGCACCGGCGGGCAACAAGGCGAGGTGGCAGAGTGTTGATATAGACAGCAGTGACCCTCTAGGACCGCGTCTCCGTTGACTCCGCCCACGGCATGTACTGCGGAGGGGTACATCTGGAAGGGAATGTCAAGGCGATGTCGGTGACGTGACCAGCGTAAACTAGGTACGTTGTCCGGAAGCAGAGTGTAACGCCCCGCGTTTTCTAACTAACCTAAGCGCCGTATTAGTGTTACTATTACTAATTAGGTGGTCAATTTAGCAGTAGCATTAATTAATTAACCTCGATTAATTTCAAATCAATAGCTAGTATTTATTATTCAACATCTTTACATTTGGAGCATCAAATACAATAGATGGTCATTTCATACATACATTGTGCATTCAGAGTAATTGAAGCTGAAAAATTACATTTAGATAATTACAATTGTTGTATACATCAATATTAAGAGAAAGCTAAAGTACAGCCATGCCATTTCATACATTGAGACCTGTCGTCGAACCGCCACCACACCGATAGTTTATTTGTAAGTGAACTGTTATTTTAATACCGAAAAAGACCGAACAAAAGAACGAATAAAAATAAGCGAAAGAAAGAAGAAAGAATTGCCGTCAGAGCCCTAGAGGTTAAGTTCGGGCGGAGTGATCTGTTCACGGAGATACCTGACCGTCCGGGGGCCAGTCGGCACCTCTCACAACCGTAGGCTCATCACCCGGGCAAAAACAAACCTGTTTTATTTTAGAAACCAACCAGCATATGCATCAGATTTTAAAGCCCACATAGCAACCGAAGGACCGACAAGACCACGGTCCTGGCGGCACCCCACGATCGTAGAGCGTGCACTAGCCGAGAGGGTCACCACAGGTCAAGCCCCACACAGCCATTCCAGAAGTATCAAGCAAGCCCACAACACAGCCGAGAGAACCCCACAGCATAGCCAAACCAACAGCACAAATCACCCCAGAAAATATCGCATAGGCAGCCCGATCGCACAGCCAACCAGAGAAAGGGGATAACAGCAAGAGCACAGCCCCACAACTCTTTCCCCAACCATTCCCAGCCACACAGAACCGCAGCCACCGAAAGGCAGCCAGGAGCCAGGCGACGGCCGACGGATGCCGAGAACCGAGGAAGGCGGGCGGACGACGAGCCAGCGGCGGCAACAGCGGCGGCCGGACACGAGGAGGCAGCACCAGCGACAACCGCAAGCCGGGCGACCCCAAGCCACCCTTAATTTCTTCCCGAAGCCAAACCGTCGTCAATCACGCAGGTGAACCACAGATGGCACAATATAGCATTCATTCTCCATAGCCATTATAGAGACAATAAGCAACCGGTAGGGTAGTATACCAAGTAGAGGCAGTAAAGGAAGAGGAAAGGAGTGAGCTCACCGATGAGGAAGGTGGCGGCGTGCTACCTCCGGCGTCGCCACACCTCTAGTCACTGCCGCGCACTCCCCCGGCGTACGGGCGGCGCTATCCGGTGCGACCATAAAGGCAACTCGCCTCAAAACCTAGCCAACCGGAGCAAAACCCATTAGAGTCAAGGGCAAAATAGCAACCCAAAATAAGCATTTAAACCGGCGGATCCGGGAGAAGCACCGGATCCGGGCCGTGGGCCACGGATCCGCCGCACACCGTTCGGATGGCGGTGGCGGCGCGCGAGGCGCCGAGGGGACCGGCGGCGTGGGAGGAGAAGGGCGGCGGAGTAGGCGGCGGGGTGGGCCGCAATGAGAGAGAGTGGGAGGAGTAGGAGGCCTGGATCGGGAGGAGAGGAGACCAGTGGCGCGCATAGGAGCCAAGGCGGAGATGAGTCGGCCTGAGGGAGGGAGTAAAGGCGAGATGAAGAGCCAAGGGGAGGTGATGGGCCGGGGCGTCGGGAGGCCGAAGGAGCCAGAATGGCGGTGAAAAAAATGAGAAAAGGAGAGAAAAGTAGAGAAAGAAAAAGGAAATTTGATAAAATAGGAAAGATAAAAATGTGCATATAGATTTCTAAAGCTAGAGATACCCATAAACATGCATCAAGACATGATTGTAATGGATTTGTCTAAATTAAGAAAATTAACTGCATGTATTAGGAGTCATATAAATGAATATGAAGTATATCATCATAATAGAATTTCTTTTGGAGATGGAATGGAAACCTAGAACCTTGCGATCTCAGGTTGTAGAACTCGCTTAATTAATTAGACCTAGTATCGCTTCGAAGTCATAGATTAATTCCGAGTATAATTTCAGGCGAAGGGCTGAATCCTCAAAGGGAATTATATCGGGGTAGCGAAGAGACTCAGCATCTTATTATAAATTCAGGCAAGCATCCCTTTGATCAAGTCTTCATCTTATATTCTGTAAAACAAGTATGTTATATTAATTTAGTATCGCCTTGCATGAAAGAAAAGCAATTGTATTTAAATCGAACAATGGCTATCAAGAGAAGGGAAATGAGGTAGATGTGGCCGATGGAGCAGTTGGCCACTTAAGCTAAATAAAAAGGTGGGCAGAGGTTGCCATGGCGGGTGACAAATGGGCAGGTTTGGGACCTCTGCATAAGAATAGAATATAAGGATTTACAAACTTCTTCCGTGTGAACAGACCGTACCAAACAGTATCAACCAACATTCCGTTTTTCACGGGCAGACTAGTACCCTATTGAGGTATTATATTCTCCACATGGGTAAGTATTATTTAGGGGAGGAACCCACAAGAGCCGGACCGGTACCGGAGTGGGGGATCCACAGCCGCGCAAAACCCAGAACTGGTATGTAGGCCAGAAGTGGGGGTGGCGGATCGCAAGAACCCAAGACTAATCAGATATTCAAGAGCGAAGTGCAGGCGATATATTACAGTTGGGTGTTGGGTGAGGGTCAGAAACCACCCCAGCCAACAGTTAATGTCGCTTTCGGTGGGCTGCGTGAGGTGTTACCGCTCCGTGCTACCGTTTGTGAGTAATCGGGTGGAGATATATCTTGAGGTAGATGTTATTAGCTCAGTACTGCAGTGCAGGCGCCGCATCAAAGGAATTGCGGAAACCCGGGAGCCAACACGAGCAGAGTGATGATGGGTAAAGTGATACAAGCTTGCGCAATGATAACCAAATCATGAATTCATGCCTATCTCCGGGAAAGGAGAATTACGGAAACTTATGGGGGTTTTTGCTGTTCATACGTATGTTTAGTAGATTTACAAAGTAATGAACCTGAATTCTTTCATAACCTAAACACATTATTTTCTAAAAGTTTGAGTTTGAGAATGGAGGTAGAATTGAGGAGAAATAATTGAGGCAGAACATGGGCATACAGTGCATTTTTATTATATAAGCTTGCTGAGTACTCTGTACCCACCCTTGCTATTATTTCCTTTGTTTAGAGGATAGCCAGCTGTACTCAGGTGGGGATGAGACCGGTGCAGAGGAGCCATACTCCCCAGGGGAGGATGGTTATATCGAGGACGAGCCGTTTGAGGATGGCCCCCTATACGAGGACTGGACATATTAGGGGCATAGGGGCAGCTCGGACTCGACCCCTAGGGTATATGTGATTTAGTGTATTGTAGTTGCGTATTTTCTCTGTATCATTAGAACACTTCTGTATAATTAGAATTCTGAACTACTATGTTCTAGTGTTATAATTTCCAGACTGATTAGGTTGTATAATATTTTAGCCCTGCGTGGCATGGTGAATGTATGTAAATCTTCTATCTCTAATGATTGTTCTGCTGCAATACTTTAAATGGATTATTATTCGTTAGAGCGATGTTCTATCGGCTAAAACGAGTAATAATCTGTTGACTAGTATTATTACCCCATGATAATGGTGCGGGTCGTCACACATAGCGTAGGTTTGGTGCTAAGATTCTTTTTTGGCGAACCACTAGGCGTCAAGTTATCGCAGCTTCGATTAGAATACATGTAAAGCGCGAGTACTCGTGTCAAAAGCAACGAACATCGCCAAAGTGGAAAAGCAACGACGCATTTACAGCAACAGGAAAAAAAAAGCATTACTGGCTGTCCTCCGTACAGAGTTTTGTTAGGCAGTACGATATATCACTCCGTACAGAGTTCGTAGGCAGCATACACAGTGCAGGCCACGGTTGTCGTCCCCTTGGGTACATTATTTATACCTTGTCTGGAGCGCGGAAATTTTCTTAGATTCCTTCAGGAATTGAACTGTTTCACATGAAATTCCTACGGGTCCTTAAAAAGTAACTACTTAACTACTTATAATGGTCTGTAAACGGATAACCCCACACAAGCCATGCATTTCGCTTGAAAATTTTGTTCTAAGTAGAATAAGAGAGGATAATTCGCCAAGTCCAGATAGGACACAAAAATCTCTTCTTTGTTTTGTCAAATTAAGCTGAGTGCATCGCAATACTTTCTTGGTTAACTTTTGTCAAAGCCGAATGACGACAATCTTTTCTTTGTAAAATCTTCTTTTCTATGTCGAAGTTGAATTATATTCAGCTTTGGAGGTAAGCATAGCGTCCAAAACAAAAGGGAAAGTTAGTCTAAGTGGAGAACCGGAGATAGATGCGCAAGTGGAGGTTGTCATTTTTCACTTTTGCCTTTTCTTTCTTTCGATTAACTTTCAGATTTGTTGTGCAGATGTATAGGGAATATCATTGTTGTTTGACACTATTTTCCCTGAGATCTTGTAGTTATTCTTTGTCTATAGCTAGATTTGATGAAGAAACCCTTTATTATGATCAAATCCTAGTAAATTAAAGTTTTTTAAGAAAAGTAAATTAACCATTATTCACTGGCACTTGCTGCAAACATTTACCTTACTGAATTGCACTGGACCCAGCCAGTTTGTAAATAAGCTACCGATGGAATTGACCGAGCACAATTAAGAATAAAAACACCTTAAGAAAAACGAAACCTGATCAGATTGACAACTCACAATTGGCATTGGTAGCTGAAAGATCTAGAGAACGGGAGCAGTGACAGAGAACTGGACGGCCAATGGCCGGTAAGCAGTGAGGGGCGACAGCAAACGGGCAGAAAGATCGGCCCACATGAGTTGGGTAATGGCTTGAATCGACTCATATTTAAGATTTCAGTTCCACTTTATTTTTGTTACAAATTGAAGGGTCCAATGTATTGCATCTGTTCCTAGCGCTCTATCCTGTCCTTTGAGCCGGATAAAAATCAACATTGTAGATGCCATAGGAGCACAAAAACATCACCGGACATAGCAAAGAGTAAAGGAGGTGTAAGATTATGGGGTCCACCTTTTAGACCAAAATTCGA